>JANTOP010047813.1:0-10004 GCA_027564815.1 Symmerus nobilis | reverse complement strand
GATGAATTTCTCTCGGGATTGAACGAATCTATTTTAAAAAATATTGAATTTTGAATTTTTAGTGAGGTTTTGAAAAATAATATTATTATTTACCCTAAAATAAACGTTATAAATTGCGTGTTAAATAGACTGTAAACAAGAGAAATTCATCTATTAACAGAATCTTTTTGGTTTATTAATTTCGGATAACGCTGTGATTAGTTATGTTACGCACCGCAAAGTAACTTTTTTTTAAACCTTCTCCGAAAAACTGCTGCCAACCATATAATTCATGATATTTTTTTTTTGAAAAAATTTAAAATATGTTCTTTATAAGTTACTCTTTTAGGTACAATTAGTAATTATAAATATTAATCATTACATATAGTTAAAATAAATTAATAAAGAAATGGCTTTTTTTCGACCGCATGACTAGAAGTAAGCCCTTAACGAAGTAAACAAAATGCTTAACTTATTAACTTTTAAGTTAATTGAAAAAACTGTTAACGGTATTATTAACTTCCGTTAAATCCAACTTCCGTTAACTTAAGTCCGTTACTCGCGCCGACAACGAAAAGGATAGAGCTAGCGTTTGTAGCAATAATGACGAAGTAGGGGATAATTCAGACTTTTTTAGCATTGCCACTCAATTTCAATCTAAAGAAAAATCTAAGAGCCTAATAACAAAGCTCAGAATTTAGTTAAAATCTGACTCAACGCGAAGTCAAAAGACTCGCTTATAGATGCTATCTTCCTAAATGAACCACTTTTTACAAACCTATTTATAAAATACAACACAGCTATTCCATCCAGTGCTGCAGTGGGACGTCTTTTTTCCACAGGAAAAAATATTTTGCGGCTAAAAGATCATCCCTTTCTGATAAAAATTTTAACATGTTGATGTTTATGAAGTGGAACATGCATCTTTTGGAAGATGTATATAATTAAAGCTTTAATAAACGTCAGGTTGACTGCTCTATTTGCGTTGGTTTACCTTCTTTACCTAGCCTACCCTACGTAGAATCATATACTAGTTCACTACCTAGTTAATTATTAAAATAAGTCAATATATACAATACATTCCAGTCCAGTCCAATTTGATAATTAACTGCAATGGTTAACTTTAACTTACGTTAAAATTTCGAAAAACTAACGCTTTAACGATTAACGAAGTTAACTTTTTGAGTAGCGGAATGACGATTAACGAAGTTAAATTTTAGATTAACTTTGCCCACCTTTGGTGGAATAGTGTAGTCAAAGAAACTTGACAGTAAATATGTTTTCCAAATCATTTTTATCATCATTCATATCAACACAGAGAATCAAAGTTTTTTCTACTGCGACAATTAAAATAGAGGCATCCCCAATATTCATATTGATATTGTACTTTAGGTATCCTTCTGTACAATTAAAAACAGGCATAATTGGAATACATCCAACTTATTTAACTTACCCCTTTAAAATACAATAAATTAACGTCGAAGATTTCCGTCAGAAAGGAAGAGACGTCAGAGTGAAAAACAGAGAGTGGTGGGAGAAATTACATGGAAACATAATATACAACTACATTGCAAAACTTAAAATGGACCGTCGTCTTCTATTTTTCGCAAAATCCCCTTCACCTGCTCTAAAATGGTCTGGACGACGGTTATTCTACTTCTTTAATTTGTCGCTGTATTCGCTGGACCAGCTGCTGTTGATTTTGCGCTTCCCAACTTTTGTCATACATTAATTTACTTAGCAATGCCCAACAATTTTCGATCGGCCGTGCCTGTGGGATATTTGGTGGATTGTCATTTTTGGGCACAAAAGCAATGTTTTGTTGTCGAGGCCAATCGGTGGTCTTTTTTGAATAATGACAGGCTATCTCAATTTTTACCCAAAAGAGACAAGGCGTTTTGGGAAAGCGGCATTATGAAATTGCCATCTAAATGGCAACGAGTTATCGAAAAAAAACGGCGGATATTCGAGGCAGAACGAATGATTGTAAAACCATGTTAAATAAAGCCACGAAATAAACGTAAAAATAATGGATTTCTTTTTCCCCAATCTAATATATAATATATATATTGTATGATTATGTAGGTATATGTATATTTGTATATACGTCATATGTATATGTATTTGTGTATGATTTGTAAATAACTATTATTTCTGGTGGCCGATTTAGTTGTATCGAGGTTTAAGAGCCAATCCGGGTATATCCCGGGATTTCCCGGGATAGAAGATTGCAATTTCGAATCTCAGGATTGAAAATTTTCGAGATTTTTGCCATCTTTAACTCTTCTAGAGTACTATACAGCATGCGATAATGAATAATTGAAAAATGTGAAATGCGTTGCATGCAAAGAACATGTTTTTTGCCAAAATTAATGCTAGATGATGTCTATTTGTAAAGTAAAGAATGGCAAAGTAATTGTTCGGTATGACAAACATCTGACAAATTTTCAGTGCTGGAAACAAAAATTCAGTGGCGTAGGTATATAAAAACACTAGAAACTAACAGGTTTGGGGTCTGGTGTGATTATGGGATCTCGAGTGCTTTGGTATTCCAAAATCTTGAGATTATAATCATATTTATATTCAAAAATCACGTTTTGTTTTCAAATTTAGTTCTTCATTACTTTGTTCTAAAAATTGTACATAGAAATACGGTATGAAAATCATTATATTTCTACTTAATTTTCTCCAAACGTGCGTATATGAGAAAACTAATAATCCATTTTTTCTTTTTTTCAAATGTTGTACCACAGTGTAATTAGTTATCCATATTTTTTCATTTTTTTTTATACAGTTTAAATTAATGGGGTATTTTAATTGATGTTTTTGCTACAAATCGTACTAGAAGTTTGTTATCTATTTTTAATTTATGTATGACTCTATGCAGTAATGCGGAAATGTATGATGATGGTAAATTCTATATTGTAAAAACAGACAAAAGCAATTTAAGCTGTTAATTATATTCTCTCTCAAAAAAATGCCGGTAAGTTATAGTCCAATGAGCACTTATTATAATAATTTAGATAATGTCAACTTTATCTCATTGTCGCTTATATTAACACTCCAGAATATCTGAAGTCTAGTTTTATCAATATATATATTTTAGTCGTCTGATATGATGTACATCTTCATGGAAACAATATTACCTTAAGTTTGAATACTATACACCCAATGACCATACTTTGTAATCAAAACGCGTCTATCAATTTTATATATTTATAATCATTTATCATTAAGTTTCTTCTACAATGGGCCGTAATTCGATTCTAACAAAAAGTGCACAGCAATTGTGGAATGATTTTTCAAAAAAGTACTCAAATTTTATAGGACAATTGGATAGATAAGATAACGACCAAGATTAGTATTAGCCTCCGATTTAGACCTGTTATCTTCTACGCTTATCAGAGGCGGTTGACACATTGGAAAATGATGTTTTACAATTTTTCAATCAAATTTTGTGTTAAGGTCTTGGTTAAGGTCTTTGTAATTTGCAATTAAACCGGTCATTACACAATAATTGTTATTAATATTAATGGTTTTTAAAATAAGTTGAACTTTTCTTTAATTTTTTCATAGACTTATTTATTTTAAAATTTATTAAAAATGATGGAATATTGTCCACCAAACGTTACTCTCTCCGATGTATGGATCAATCATGGATTATCACATTGTTTTGTGGAAACGGTATCCACTTCGGTGATGGCTGGATTCATTTTCATATTTGGAACAATACAAATATTAATGTATCGAAAATATGCTACCCAAATTGATAATATTGAAGTAACTCCGTCTAAACTATATATATTACAACTTTGTCTGTTAAGTTTTGTTCCAATATTAGCGATAATACGTTTTATATTGGAAACGCTTGTCTATGATAAGGCAACTATTTACGGTTATATGGTAAGAAGTAATTTAAAATTGTCTGGACAAATTATTTCAAAGACTCGTTTTTAATTTCAGATTCTTTCGTTGTGTTTTACATGTTTCGCATTTCCATATTCAATATGTTTAGTTGTGAAAGAACGTTATTACTTATTGCCATCAGTACCGACCAGAGGCCATGGTCTAGTACTATTACTATTTTGGACGTTGGCATTTATAAATGAAAATCTTGCCATTATAAATATGAGACATGCAGATTGGTGGTTCAATTTAACCAATACCAAGGATCGTATTGAAATGTCATTATTTGTTTTGCGCTACTTATCGTGCCTGATGATATTTGTACTAGGTCTTAAAGCGCCCGGAATATTATTGTTACAAAGCGGTGGGAATTATTCCAATTTGGAAAATGAAACCTCGGAACAAGTAAAGATAAAATTGCCACTAATATTCTTATAGTTAAAATTTTTTTATTTGAAGGAAAATCGATCGACATGGATTAATGCTTGGAAGAAGATACGAACTTTAGCACCGTTTTTATGGCCGAGAAAAGATTCCTTATTAAAATTACGAGTTATAGTTTGTGTTGGTTTACTGGTGGCAGGGCGTATTATTAATTTATATGTTCCTATTTACAATAAGAAAATTGGTAAATTCAAATCAATGGATTCTTTAATTTAACTTAATTAACTTAAATTTTTCTTTAGTCGATAGTTTAACAACAACAGAATTTCGATGGGACTGGGTTCTATTATACGTTGGTTTTAAATTTTTACAAGGCGGTGGTACCGGTTCAATGGGCTTATTGAATAATTTGCGTTCATACTTATGGATTCGTATACAACAATTTACAACACGTGAAATTGAAATAGAACTGTTCCGACATTTACACAATCTATCGCTACGTTGGCATTTGAGTCGAAAAACTGGAGAAGTGCTACGTGTTATGGATCGTGGAACGGATAGTATAAATAATCTTCTCAATTATATTCTATTTTCAATTGCTCCAACCATTGTTGATATCGTAATTGCGGTTGTATTTTTTATTACCGCATTTAATTGGTGGTTTGGTTTCATTGTTTTTACAACGATGGCACTGTATATAACGGCCACTATATTGGTCACCGAATGGCGAACAAAATTTCAGCGACGTATGAATTTAGCCGATAATGCTCAAAAGGCTAGAAGTGTTGATTCGTTATTAAATTTTGAAACAGTGAAATATTATGGAGCGGAAAAGTATGAAGTCGATGCTTATAGAGAAGCCATATTAAAATTTCAGGTACGTTCATTTTACTTTTACTCAAACATCACCGTCATCTTGACCTTTATTTCAAGTCGGGAGAAGATAGGGTGAAAACGAATAACCACAACCTTACTCTTTGCATGCCAAAGCCTAAAGTTCTTCCTACTCCATTCATACAGAGCTGCTTACTTCTTTATTAAGGAACTATTTGAAACGAGTTACTGATAAAGTTTAATTCTCGAGAAAGGAAGCTGGGAAGTTTGTATAATCCTAACATATTAAAAATCTGTCATTAACCAAACTTTTAATGATATAGTTTCCTGTCAGCCAATTATGGCATTCCTTAGGCCAAGGAATGTGCTCTCGCTTGAAGAATTCGAACTGTTCCTAAAATCTTAGGAAAAAGCTTGAAATCTTAGGCTCGATAGACAATAACGTGCTCAAATGATGAAAGCTTTTCATAACACGTCCAACGAATTTTCGGCATTCGGATGCTTGGCGCAATTAAAAAATCGTTCCTATATCTATGAGTAAAATACCAAATTAAACTTATGCACTAGTTTTAAGCCAATCCCACTAATTTTTGTAAATGTAAAGAGTATTCGGACTACCGAGATTACCAAGGGGAGGCTCAACAGGTACATCGAATCTTTCAAGAACCTGCCATCCCGAAATTTTGGGTACCGCAAAGACAAGTCCATCACGACCTCCAGTACCGAAATTTTACATATCAATTTAACAACTCTCAACAAAATGCTTTCCTGATGCAAGTTAAATGGATCTTAATCTTTTGAACATAAGTAGATTCTACAAGTAGGTAAAGAATAATCATCAACTGTTTCAGTCAAGGTCTTATCCTGTGCTATTCTATATTTTGTTATATTCTACCGCAAATATGCTTATGTTGTTGATTTGTTCACCGCTTATCTCCTGCCGCCATCACCACCACAACAAGAAGCGCAGAAACGTATGATTGGATTAAAATTCTGTATATAATGCATATATTTATTAGCCCTAAACTTAAATATCATACGTTATCAAGGTATCATACCTTAATTCGCCTTTGAGAGTCATAAAACAATTCACGATCCAAAAATGCGCAGTGAGAAGATGCATTGGTATCTCTCCGTTCGCAACGTACCAGGCCATTTATATCTTCAGTTATCTCCCGTTTTTTCGTGCCATATTTTTTACTGGATATGTTTAATATACTGGTCCGTAATGAGGTGGATAAGGACTATTAAGGAGCCTCGTTTCACCATTAAATCCTACCAACTAATTAATAATAAATTACCTATACATTTTAGGACGAAGAATTTCGATCAATACTCACATTGAATATTCTAAATATTGCTCAAAATGTTATTATTTGTGGTGGGCTATTAGCCGGTTCATTACTTTGTGCCTATATGGTTGTTGAGACACAAACGTTATCGGTGGGAGATTATGTATTGTTTGCAAGCTACATTATACAATTGTACGTCCCTTTGAATTGGTTCGGAACATTTTATCGGTGAATAGTATACTTATCAATCAAATTAAGAACCTAAATTATTTAATAAATATTTTATATACATTTAGAGCGATACAAAAAAATTTTATCGACATGGAAAATATGTTTGATTTGATGCGTGAGGAACAGGAGATAATCGACGCACCTGGGGCTGGTCCACTAGTTGTGCTAAGTGGTGGTGTTGAATTTTCAAACGTTACATTCGGCTATTCACCAGATCGATTTGTTTTAAAGAATGTAAGTTTTAGCGTTCCTGCCGGTAAATCGGTTGCACTTGTCGGTCCGTCCGGTGCCGGTAAAAGTACAATAATTCGCCTGCTGTTTCGATTCTATGACATTGATAGTGGCGCAATTTTAATTGATGGACAGAATTTGAAAACCGTACAACAAGCATCGGTACGAAAAGCAATCGGCGTTGTACCGCAGGATACTGTATTATTTAACAATACAATAAGGTATAATATACAGTACGGACGGGTCGATGCGTCCGAAACGGATGTCATAGCGGCCGCTCGAAGTGCTGACATACATGAAAGAATTATGAATTTTCCGGATCAGTATGATAGCCAGGTCGGTGAACGTGGTCTTCGTTTGAGTGGCGGTGAAAAGCAACGGGTAGCTATTGCACGAACATTGCTCAAATCGCCAATTATTGTGTTATTGGATGAGGCAACAAGTGCATTAGATACGCAATCGGAACGAAATATACAATCAGCCTTATCAAGGGTTTGCACTAATCGTACAACAATTATTGTTGCTCATCGGCTTTCAACGATTGTTCATGTCGATGAAATATTAGTATTGAAAGAGGGAGTAATAGTGGAGCGGGGTAGGCACGATGATTTGATCCAACAAGATGGTAAACATTTTCATTTAAATTAACATTTTATATAAAATCAATTTCTGTATACATTTTTCAGGAGTTTATGCCAATATGTGGAATCAACAATTACAAAATCCTGATGCAGATAATGATAATAAGGGTAGCGGAAGTTCTGGCTCTACGGAAAATGAAAAAGTAGACCAAAATATTAAAGTACAAGCAGTTCCACATAATCATCATCATCACCATTAGTTATGCTTTATCAATTAAACTTTGAGTTTTTTATAAATTATTTTCGTTATGATGAAGATTTGGGTCGACCTATAAATTAAGTTATATTCAGTTCAAATTAGAATGCTTTATATTAATTTTTGGATACTTATGTATGGAATCCTTTTAAAAAAAGATTGTGGTTAATGTAATATATACTATCTTAAATTTTTAAATTATGAAATTATGAATTTCCATTATGCATAACTTGGAGGACTTACTTATTTTTAATTTGCGTTTCAATTGATGATATAAATTGCTTGAATACTTCCTGAGTACTTTTCTCTTGAATGAATTGGCATAAGGATGGGACAGATTAAAGTTTGTAGGGTCCGCTACTATTATTTGTTTTATAAGCTTACGTGATTTTCCTTGTTTTTTTTCTCTGATTTTCAAGTTTAGGTTACCACAGGAATTTTTCTGTATTTTAACTCATCTATATTTTACAAACAACACCAGAATTTAATTGTGTCCGACGGAGAAATTTGATTTCTTTTCATGCATTTTGAGGTAGTTTTAACTAATCTCAAAATGGCGTCCGTTAAAATTACATTATTGATAAAAATTATTAGTTTTGTGTAGTGTAGTATATGTGGTTTTTTGAGAAAGTACTAAACCCACCATAGGAAGTAGACCATGCCAAATTCACGGAATTGTCCAAAGTGCTAGATCATATCCGCAGTATCCCCACCGGGTCCGTTTCCCGCCGCGACCGCGAACTCTATTTTTTACCGGAATTTTCAGTCAAAATATTGTTTTGAATTTATAATACAACAGTTATTAACCGTTTGAGTGCGGAACGCCATTATTGCGATTCTCGCATTATATGGTAGATATGCAGTCGACAGTCAAAATTCCGATGTCAGTATATATTTTATAAACATTTTTCAATATAACAATAATAATATGTGATTTCCAAATTCCGTACTGTTACATTTTGCGATTTATATTTCTTAATAGCCAACTGATTTTTATAATTACACGATAATATATACTATCTTTTGTTCGTCATTTTTTATCACAATTATAACGATATGCGGTTTACTAAAATTGGATAATAAATAAGAAAGTTTCCCTAGCAAAATATAGATTCCGTACACGTTACTAAAATCTTCCTCCCATATTTTTATTCGTACGGAGTTTACATTTTTCTGCGAATTGGTTTTAGATATTTCTAAATATTTTTTTCTAATAAGTTGAGGGACTTATGAAGAATGATTGAGTAAAGGTTCATCCATTTACAAAAATGTTTACCGATTTATATGCAATAAAGTAAATTCCGTACACTTGTAACAAAGGAGTTTCTATGAAATAAGTGGCGGAAAACTGAATGTTCGCCATCAATCCGAGTGCAGCTAACTATTCTACGCGCTGTCAAAGGTCAGGAAAATCGTTTCTCGTGAATATCTAGATCAAATTTGTAGCTCTGAAAATTGCCTACAAGAAACATTTATATCTCTTTTCTTCGTAGTCATCTGTTGTTTGTCTGTTTCTGTGTCTTACTGTTTTCTGTGTGTACACATTTCAAGCGAAATTTTAAGATTCTGACTCTATGAATTGAATTATTGTCGAAACAGTCTGTCTGTTGTAGAAAGCGAAACTGTATTTTTTAATTTTGCCGATAATTGCGAATTCGCTCATGTTCTTTTTCTTTAAATTCGCCATATTTCTTCACAGTTTTCTATAGTTTATCTCGAAATCGCTTTGAATCCTCTTTTCCCATTATAATCTAATAAATTTGCAAGAAGTAAAATTTATTAATGTTTTATGTACGAAATGGGTTTTCATACATGTCACATGTACGGAATTCCCAAATATAGCTACGAGTGCAATTAAAAAAATAAAATTATGTAGATTTTGTACAGCCGCTCAAATACTAACATAACGTGGAAATAAAAATTAAGTGAAAATTAAAATGATAGTAATAGCTGTAATTATGTTACTTTTGTTACGTACATGTTACGTAAAATTCGCAAAATTATTTAATTTATATCTTCGTTATTCCTTATAACACTAAATTCAAATTGCACACACAAATACATATAGCCTTTAACTTAAAACTTTAATTTCCCCTTACATAAATATTTGGTTTTTAAGAATGGTATTCACCTGACCAAATGACTACGAAAAGTAAAAAAATAAAACTGGCAGTGTAGCTCAATGTTTAACCAGCCACCTAATTCGAATGGCATTTTCTAGCGAAAATATTGCTAGGGTGCGGAATCAATGATTGGCCACTAAAAAATAGAATCAGTGGTTGGCCACCAAAATTTAATATTTAAATTTTA
>JANTOP010047802.1:0-10005 GCA_027564815.1 Symmerus nobilis | reverse complement strand
TTAATTTTATAAATCGGCTCGAAAATCATATAAAAATATTTGTTACAAGAAACACAAGAAATACACATTATTAACAAAAAAAAAGAAATTTTTATGAAATTCGATATATTTTATATCAATTGCATCATGACGTCATGTTTACAAGAACCCCTCCCTCCCCTTCCGTCATCTAACGTCATAATTTATTTGACGTCCCCCTCCCCCCTTGACATGACGTCATCTATGGACGGCCCCATATCAATTGTTTATTGAAAAAATGTGCAAACTGTCAAACTTTTCCGCCGCCCAAGTCGTACTGTAACCATTCCATTCTTAAATATGGATTTTTCGAGCTAAAGTTTAGTCGTTTTAATGTTTACACCGGGCTCGAGGTTATACAATCGAATCATATAATATTTATTCTCGTAAATACACATTATTTTCGATGAATTTGTATCTTCGTAAACGAATAAACTCAAATAATAGAATTTTCAAAACTGTTGATTGTGATTGTGCGATAAATTTGGTTTATACAAAAGTTGTAGGTAATTGTGTTCTGTTCAACTTTGTAGATAATTTGTAAACTCTAAAATGTATCGGAAACGAGAAAATCTCAAAAAATCAGATTTTGACCGTCATTTTCCAAGATGGCAGCGCCGGTTGGCGACTTCTCGTGTTTACAAATTTCAGGATTTCATAGGGGCCCCAAAATGAACAAAATTGTCAAATATAAACTTTCCCCGACCTTTTGCAAGGCAAAACTATTTATTTGATATATATTTGATTGCTATGAATATATGGATTGCGCAATGTTTTTTTTTTTTTTATTTTGTAACCGCCCAGTTTTATATTTCACTAAACATTTTGGAATTTTCTGAGATATGGGTAAACTTCTCAACAATATTTAAAAAGTAAAGCTTTTTCAATTTTTGTTTCAGGATTTTAAACTTGCATAGTTCCGATTTTGAGTTCCGATATGAAATTTTGTTAAGATTTCAAACTTTTGTTTTCATATTAGCTTTATTAATTTCTTGCTCTAATCACCTAATCTGACCCGACTAACGTCGACCTTCACCCATCTGGGCTGGGAGTATGATCGAATCGTGTCGAGTCGATAAAAACACATAGTAAAAAAACTGCGCAGATAAAAATATGTGTGAATTTTTATCAAGTCGAGTCTAAACGACTCAATCATGTTCCCAGCCCTGGTTCTCTATTGAAGGGTATTTTTGATCAAACATAATATGTAAACAAACAAGTGGCGGATGGGTTGCCTAAGTATATCAGGTGAAGGATGTAATTAATGTAATTAATGTTTTCTTAATTTCCACAACAATTGATTTGTCAAAGAATTCAGTACCAATCGAGAGTACAAAGCATAAGGGACAAGGAAAAGTTAGGTTGCCTATCTGTTACTGCTCCCTATAACGGGTTGCCAGGTATAAAGAGGTGAGTTTATATGATACATTTACAGGTATTAACATATCACATTCCTAATCTATTCGTAATTAATATTTAATTACACTTCACACTTGAAATGTTCTTTTGATAATGATACTGAAAATGACATAAAATTCCCGAATTATTACTTCGAGTAATTCTACCAAGAAGGGTTTTTAAAAATCGTAAAATATGTAGAGCGCCATGTATGTATAATTGTATATATGTAAACTATATAGACCTCAAAAATGCAGTATATCTTTCTATCTTTTTTTATATGAAAATGAAAAAAATTTAAGGTTGAACCAATGAAATCTTGATAACAAAAATGTCATTCATTTTTATTAGCACCCTATTAAAATATTATTATTTCAATATATTATATTTTAGTGACGGAAGAACTTCAACCGTAGGTGATTCATATGACGGAGCATCAATGTCAGCTACTGTTGATTCATATTCACATGTACCACATAACTTGCAAGGTAATACAGTAATTGATACGGCAGAAAATGTGTTGAAATACTCAAAACCTTTTGAACTCCTTAATTATGAAGAGCCGTCAAATGATAAACAAGCTCAAAAAGTTCTTCCGTGTTTTTCGGAGAAGGAGAGTGTGGGTGACTCCCTTGATCCAAATGAATGGGAATACTTTACAGAACTTCACATATTTCGTATTTCAATTTTACAAAAAATGGTCGATAATATGAAGGCATTGAAAAACATTAATGGTTATCAAGCTATTCCATATATGCAAGTAATTTATTTGTTATCATCAGACTTGGACGGAAATATTGAAGAAGATCAGAATGTTATGACAAATTTATTACAAGCAATTGTTGATCATCTTGAATTAAATGATGCTTCCAAAAACGCATCAATGGCTACCCGATCTGCCGAAGCAGAAGGCAAACTTGTCATGCTCAGAGTGTTGGCTGCTCTCATGGGAAAAATTAAGATACCAAAAATAGCTGCAAATAGTAATGATCCACGCTATGTAAATCAAAAAGATAATGCAACATTTGTTGCTTCGTCCACAGCCAATTTTCTTCTGCAAAATAATATTTTGTTGTATTGTTACTTTATATTAAAATCACTATTGCCTCATTGGATGAATTTAACAAAGGCTGAGGATCAACCAACTGGTAGCTCTATGCCTATTAATACGCCGTGTAGTGGCATGGTATTAAATAAAGTACTAAAATTTTATCCTCGAAGACCGGAACCAGATACAGAACCATTTTTTCCAGACCAAATATCTAAACATAATGTTGATATCTTCGATTCTTATATTCAATGTTTAACGGAAACAGTAATCCAACTTCCTTATCAAATATTGAAACTAACTACTGGTTGTCTTACATTATACAATTGGTATCACAATTTATGTGAATATATGCCATACACATTATGCGAGTATATGATGATTGTTCCTAATACGCAGTTTTCTATTTTGCGGCGATTAGTTCGCAAACTACTATTATGCATTTGCGGTAGCAAAGAGAAATATAGGCATCTACGTGATATTCATTCTTTAAATGCACATATGAAGGCTATAAAAACATGTAATGAAAATATCCTATCTCAAAATGTTAATACTGGGGTTTTATTAACAACAACTTGCCTTTCATACGATGAATTAATTCAGTTAGCAGAACATTTGCGGGCTTGTCAAGAAATAGCTACTATTCGAACTGGCAATTGGCAAAGATTTTGTGTAGTAAATACGGACGTTTTACCTACATTACTTCGTATTAGTTGTAATCAATTAGATGATGGTATATCTCAAATTTTATTACAATTATTACACTCAGCAGTTTGCAATTTAAATACAACAGACTGCGTTAAAGGGAAACCTGATGCCAAACTAACCACAAATAAACCTCGCCAAGACCGGGAACGGTCTGATGATAGTGAATGTTCACTAGACACAAAATTCGACTTATCGCACTGTACAACTTTAGTTAGTCAAATATTTTCCCATATATCAGCAAACCTTTTAATGAAATTTATAAAAATTTTTTTGTTGGACACAAATATAACATATGTTCGTTGGCAAGCACATGGGCTACTATATGCCATCTATGAAAGTGGCACTATTGCTCACAAGGAGCGTTTATTAAACTGTATGTGGGAATTGTGGCCATTACTCCCATTGTATGGACGAAGAACTGCCCAATTTGTCGACCTATTGGGATTTGTTACATTAAATGGAAAAATTAATAAACAACGACTCCCAGAATATATTGGTATGGCAATATCCGTATTACGACAGCAAAACGAATTATTAAACAAACATCCTAATGTCCCGGTCTATACGGCTCTAGGTAGCGTACTCGATTTGGATGGCTATTACTTAGAGTCAGAGCCATGTTTAATATGTAACAATCCAGAAATAGGAATGTCAAATATTAAATTGTCGTCAATTAAGGTGGATTCCAAATTTACAACAACAACAACAATAGTGAAATTGATACAATCGCATATCATATCAAAAATAAGTTTACGTATTGCTGATTTAAAAAGAACAAAAATGGTAAGATCAATAAATATTTACTACAATAATAGAACAGTTCAAGCAGCAGTAGAATTAAAAAATCGCCCATCTATGTGGCATAAAGCACGAAGAATTACATTGAGTTCAGAACAAACAGACGTAAAAATTGAATTTCCTTTGCCAATAACTGCATGTAATTTAATGGTGGAATACGCTGATTTTTATGAAACTGTGTCAGGATCAAATGAAAATCTGCAGTGTCCACGTTGCAGTGCTGCGGTCCCGGCCACACCTGGTGTTTGCAGTAATTGCGGTGAAAATGTATTTCAGTGTCACAAATGCCGTGCTATTAATTATGATGAAAAAGATCCATTTTTATGTCATTCATGTGGTTTCTGTAAATATGCAAAATTTGATTACAGTATAATTGGAAAGCCATGTTGCGGTGTAGACCCGATCGAATCCGCTGATGATCGTAGTAAAACCGTACAAACAATACATGTTCTCCTGGAAAAGGCGGATCGTATTTATCGAAGTATTCAAGCAAACAAACAAATGCTTGAAGTGCTTGTACAAAAAGTTTCAGAGCATAAATTAGATCGTAATATCGATGAAAATATTATTGGTAATGTAATTGTTACTTCGTCGCAGGTAAATAAAGTTATTCAACTATTGGCCCAAAAATATTGTGTAGAATCTCGCACTTCATTTGAAGAACTTGGCAAAATTGTTCAAAAAATTCAAGCATGCCGAAAAGAATTAGTGTTGTATGATCGCAGTCAAATGGATTTGCCATCTATTCCATCTAATGGCTACCAATCAGAAACAATGGTCTCTTCTTTACACCAAAATCGCTGTTATGGATGCGCCTTAGCATCAACCGATCAGTGTTTGTGGCTATTACATGCCATGGCATTAAATGAAGATTGTCGCACTGCACTTTGTAGTCAAGGTCTAATACAAGAATTGGCTGAGAATAATCTTCGAAGGGGGAGTAGCCAAATTCGTGATGAAGTGCGTCAACTTTTATGTTTTCTTACCCGAGATCTATCTTTTGCAACACAAGAACTTTGCTCTCTCATTTATTCAAGAACGAAAATGGTTTTACATGGAGTTTCGCCATTAGCTAATATTGATTCTATTATATGCCATGACATGGCTCTATTAGAAGTTATGATCAGTCAGTATGACACTTGCTGGGAGCAAAAACTTAGAGTTGTATTCAAAATATTTCTATTGGCCTGCAGGTATTTAATTTTTATTTTCGAAATATTTGAATACGAATTAAAAATAAAAAATTATTTTCAGAGATGTACGTGGTCCTCCTATTGCCATCGTGCAACCTGTACTCCGTATTTTAGAAAATTTAATTTCACCTTCTAAGCCGATTAGCAAAGAAAATAAAAATTTATCAAGCGGGGAACTTTACACCATCAAATCACTGGATGGATTAACTGTGGACTTCAATAGTTGGATAGAAGAGAATGCTGCACATTCATATGAGAAGTGGAAGTTACGAATGCCCACATTTTTTAAAACTAGTGTGGCTTGCGTTGAGAAAACAGACATTAAGCCGACCCTGGACGAGCCAAGGGAAACGGAAACTTTTCAGCAAAAACATTGTAACCTTAGGGATGCATATTTAATAGAAAAATATGGAAATATTTGGAGAAATAAGGTAAATGATTTTATGACTATTTATATTGTATAACTTATGTGAAGCTCAGTAGATTATTTATTTCCAAGTCCAATATCAATCAACATCAACATGTATACCAGCGGGTAAGAAAGTCGTGTAGAAATGCAATGACTAAACAATCACGTCCTAGTATCTAATTAATAAAATTTTAATTATAACGTTTTCATCATGGTGAAAACCTATATAAAAATGGGAGTGGGAGGCAATACCAAATTCACCATTCAACGATACGATAGAAAATTAATTAATTGGAATTATATTCTTAACTTAGAATATAGTCCATCTGAATTTATCTTAATTATTGGATTTTAAATTTAATAAACATCTTAAAGCAACTGTTAGAAACTTGGAGAATTTCCACACTACCTGTCCAGCAATCCGAATCTACGATGAAATAAAAGGTGTTTTATTGCATTATTATTAATTGGGGTTCTTTCTATGTATTATGGAATTTTGGGAAATAATAAGACACTTTTTCCCTTTATCCTATTTATTATTCAACTATGTGTACAATCTATTATTTATCTATTATTATTCTATGATTATTTGCAAGATATTTAATTTAATTAGACCCGCGCGCGGTAGCTGTCGTTCACTCGACTTCGCTTCTCTGTTCTTCGATCTGGTCGATCGCTGTGTCGTTGGGCCAAAAATATAATACATTCGTGTATTATATTTGCTGAGTGGCACGTTTTACATTGTATGGCTTCGCTACAATGTAGAACAGAAATTGTTTTGGGTGGTCGGGTGGTCGGGTGGCGTGAAAAATCTGCTGACACTACCTGAATTTGCAACTTCAGGTGTGCCAGTTTGCAATACACAATATAGATGTAGAGTTGCCACACTATTACTTTAAAATTAATATGATAATAAGTATAGAAATGCATTTTTTTAAATCTATTTTTTATTTAGGTATTATCCTACAATATACAAGTGCAACCATTGAAAGTAACGGAATCATGGTTGCGGCCAATTTTGTTTAATTCAAATTCGAGAATGGGACGCCAATTAGCTTGTGTGTTGGTTTCATCACTTATAAATAAAAGTGTAGAACGCAAGAGAGAAATGCTTAAACTTTTCACAGTTTTTTTAAAATATATTGGCGAATTCGGTGAATCAAGCGAAGAATTTATCAATTTATATAAGTGTTTAGCAGAAGAAACACCTTGGCGACAATATTTAGTGTTAAATGGCGTATTGAAATTAATTTCAGATTTATTTATTATTGAAACTGAAAAAATTCATCGTTTAGAAGGAACTACACTTTCATCCGATTTATCTCAAGGATACGCATTGCGACAATTAGTTGAGCTAATGGCTATGTTCTTGGATAATACCAAGACTCGTCAAATATACAAAGGTAGATTATTATGCCCAGTTTTGCAAACTTATCTATCACTACGTAGATTGGTAGTTCAGCGCACTCGTCTGATTGATATGGCTCAAGAAAAGTTGTTAGAATTACTCGAAGAAATGACAACCGGAACTGAAGAGGAAACGCAAGCTTTTATGGCAGTACTAATAGAAACAGTTCATAAAACACCATTCAACGACATCAAAACGCCGGTTTTTATATTTGAAAGATTATGTTCCATTATACATCCAGAAGAAAATGACACAGGCGAGTTTTTCTTAACGCTCGATAAAGATCCACAGCAAGATGACTTTTTGCAAGGCCGAATGTTAGGTAACCCCTATTCGTCAACAGAGGCAGGATTAGGCCCTCTTATGCGAGACATAAAAAATAAAATATGTATGGACTGTGAATTAGTAGCACTATTAGATGATGATAATGGAATGGAGCTGTTGGTCCACAACAAAATAATAAGCTTAGATCTTCATGTTAAAGATGTATTTAAAAAGATTTGGCTAGCAGAAGGTGGTGATCGTGATATCATGAGAATAGTTTATAGAATGAGAGGATTATTAGGCGACGCTACTGAAGAATTTATCGAATCCTTAAATTCCAAAGCTACAGAAGAAGTTGATAATGAACAAATTTTCCGAATGGCAAATGTACTGGGCGATTGTAATGGTTTATCAGTAATGCTTGACCGAATTGCTAGTCTGCAAAATGTTACCCGATCACTACCATTATTGCAAGTATTATTAAAATTATTTTTGTTAGCAGTGCGAGTCCGTAGATGCCAGGATGTTTTACGATTACCTGAATTGGGTGCAATTAATACGCTTTTAAGAGTTCTTCAGATGTGTTTACAAAGTGATAACGATACTCAATTGTCATCCGTAACAGAACAATTGTTAGAAATTATGGAAACTATACTAAGCAAAGCTGCTAGTGATACTCTTGATTCATTCTTGCAATTTTCACTTACATTTGGAGGTCCTGAATACGTCACTGCACTTATTTCTTGTACAAACGTTCCTAACGTACGAAACAACCCTTCTGTTCTTCGCCACCTTATTCGAGTGCTAGCTGCTTTAGTTTATGGCAATGATTTAAAAATGGCGTTGCTTTGTGAGCATTTTGAAAACACATTAAATTTTGATAAATATGATAAGGAACATGTGTTAGAAGATGAATTTAAAATGGAATTATTTTGTGTTTTGACTAATCAAATAGAGCACAATTCTATCGGTGGTACTCTAAAAGATTTCATTATTGGATTAGGAGTAGTTGATCAAGCTTTGAATTATATTAAGAAATATGCCCCATGCGTGAAGCCATCAATATATCGAACAGATTCTGATGAATTAAAACTTTTTATATCTAAACCTTCTCTAAAATATATACTACGATTTTTAACCGGATTAGCAAACAAACATGAAGGTACGCAGATCGCATTAGCTCAAGATATAATACCAATTATACACAGGCTGGAACAAGTTAGTAGTGACGAGCATGTTGGATGTTTGGCAGAAAATTTATTGGAGGCGCTATGTACGGATCCTGTTACAGCATTAAGAGTACAAGAAGTTCGTGATTTTACGCGATCGGAGAAAAAACGAATTGCTATGGCTACCAGAGAAAAACAATTAGATGCATTAGGAATGCGAACCAATGATAAAGGACAGGTATGTGTTTAAATAGCATTATGTGCAACTGAACAAATTAATTTATTACATTTGTCCCTTAACTTTGCCGTTAAATATATGATTAAACAAATATATCGTGCGCTACATAAGTTTGGAATCGATGTTTAAAAAAATTATCAACATCTACCTATAATTTTAATCTATAATTGTTTTTTTTTTTCATTTTTTCGTCGGTTACTTTCTTAACGCAAACGAATTTATAAAACAATTTCATTTCATTTTATAACTACATACTATTATTGCTAATAACAAAAACATAAAACATAACTTTATAAGAATTTAAAATACAATACGATAATCAGTTGTTTATGGTATTTTATAAGTAAGGAACCGATTTCATTATTGACTAGTTTTATTATTGGTGTGGTGTGAATTAATCCTTAATCCGTAGCGTTTTTTTTTTTCAAGAAATTTAAACTTTATTGTGAAAACTGGTTATACATTTAAAGTTCAAAGATTGTCCGTCACTAGCCACTACTTTTAGGGGACAAATTCTCGCGCCGTTTTGAATCGATGTTTTTTATTTAATTTATTTTTAAGTTGGTATTGCCCTCTCCATCACAAAAAAAAATTTTTTGTTGAAAGTTCAGCGTTCCATGGAAACGTGGCCGAATGTGTTTTGAGCAGCAAAAAATAAATTTTTTGTTTTTTCGTAATTTTAATGATACTTCTAAATTAATTATTCTTTTGTGTTTTTTAATCGGGATAGCATTTTTACGGTACGTAGGTGTATTCTGAGCGCTGTTATAGTACATTATTTTTTTCTTAAAATTCTCAACTGCATATTTTTATTTTTTTTTTTCCTTTTTCCATGTCACGTAAATTTCTAAATTCTCAATTTCGACATTCATTAATAACTAGACCATTGATGAATAAAAAAATGGCTTTCGGATCAAACAATAGTATGTGTTTGAAATATTTTTATATAAGTATGCAGTATGCAACGTATGAAGAGCTAATTATGTTCACACTATCTTGAAACTTTACTGGAAAGTCTTCCTTGCGAAAGAAAATTCAATTTTCTACGCGACATTTTTCATGTTTTTTCCAAAAATTTAATTAGCATTCTTTTTTTTTATTAAAAATTGTTAATTAAAAATATATATTTGCAATGGAAACTATAATTTCCCGAGCGATAAGTAATTAGTATTAAGACGTGAATTTTTCATGAAAAATGATAATTAAATATGTATTAATTAGCATATCGTCGGTATACTTCCAGAAGGCACGTTTTTTCTAATTTTGAGTTAATGATGGGAAAGTGTAGCATAATGAATCAACTCTATGCTATTAAAATTTCATAACTAGGAAGAGGATAGTTTCAAAGATATAG
>JANTOP010047791.1:0-10006 GCA_027564815.1 Symmerus nobilis | reverse complement strand
CGATTTTATTTCTTAAAAAAACAATGAAACGAGAAAAAAATTTATTAAAACAAAAAATTAAATTATAAACATTGAAGCGATTTTTTTAAAATTAATTTAAGACAATTTTGAACCCCAATTTTGAAACTTGCTTGCAAAAAAAAAATAAATGAAAATTTCAACATCATTGTGAACATTTCGTTTTTATAATCTTTTTATTATTGTATTTAACGTATTTTTTGAAAATAAAAAGCTTTTTTAAATTTTCATCTAATTTGGTGACATACTTATGCGTCTCTCTGTATTTGTGGACACAAATGGGGGTTGTAGGGATTGCATATTTTATTAGGTTTTTTTTAAAAAAATTTTAATAAAATTTTGAAAAAAAATCTTGTTTTAAGAAACTTTTTAAAAAAAAAAATCAAAAATAATTTAGAAAAAAAAAATGTTTAAATAAAAGACTGCACACCCTTTTTTTTATTTTAAAAAATTTTTTTTTGCTAAATTATTTTGATTTTTCTTTCAAAAAAAATTAAATTTCTAAAAAACAAAATTTTCTTTCAAAATTTCCAAAAAAGTATTTAAAAATATTAAAATTATATTTAAATAAATTAAATAAATTAAATAATATTTCTCTCGACGATTTAATTGCAGGACTTTTCTTGGCTTAACCAGACTCCCCTGACTACTCATTCTCTTCATAAAGTTTCTACATTTGTCCGACTTCTTTACCTTTTCCGATTAAATTTAGATTCTTCAGTACTTGCTTCGATTTTGATAGCCTTTCTCAGACATTCTCTTACTTTTGAACATTGTTCATCGACTTTTTGGAATTAATTATGAACTTATTTCAGATTTGAATTTATTGCTATTTTATAACTTTTTTGTCAACTGTTCCCAACCTTTTCCAGAATTTTTCCCGGATGTTCCCTACCTATTTATCTTCAGTTCGGTACATGAGCTAGATAGACAATCCCCAAATCCAAAAAACAGAATTTTTGAGATTTTCTTAAACTTTTCTCCAAATCTCAGCTGCTGGACTTAATAAGAACCAAGCCGTTCTCATATGTTAATTTATTTTGGTTATATCTGGAGATCTACGTCCCGAAAAAATAATTTATGTAAGGATTACGATTCCTTTGGTAAGTATCTATCGGATAAGAGGACTTCCGAAGGACTCTGATTTTTTTCTGAGTGAAATAATTATTTTTTTTCTATTTCAATAGAGAAATTGAAGAATTTCATAATATCGGTCTTTGACGGGATTTTAAAAATAAAACTTATGTGGCAACCCCCGACAATTTTTATATCATCAGATCAATAAAATCATTCTTTAAATTAATCCATTTCGAAAATTCGAAATTTAAATTTTTTCGGGAAATTTTCAGTATTTTCGACGAAAGTTACATATACAGTTTTTAACTAATCTCATCATTACCCATTTCAACCCCAATAATATCTAAAGGGTTGATTTTTTCGCAGGATTTCTTCTAACAAAATATCTTCCAAATTTATTTATCAACAACCTGGTATCATTAGATTTTCCGAGTCCCGAATAAAATGTTCTTCAACATCAAATTTTCCATCAGACTGTCTCAGATATTTTCGAAAATAACAGCCAAATGAAATATTGGAAAAAAAATATTTCTTAACGAAAATTGAATTTCTTTTATTAAAATTATTTAGTAAAAATGTCTCAGTAAAAATTATTTTAGTCAAATTTTACCAGAAAAATTGATTTTATGGAGATTTCTCCCGTCAGATGTTTAACTGTAAATTAAACTTTTGCCTGTCGTAGGAAAAACAAACTTCTGATATAAAAACGGAAGTTGTACGGCAAATTTCATCAGTTATCGCTAAAATTTTCGGCAAAAAATAAATTTATCGATATGTTCCAGGCTGCAATTATATTAGTAACCGTATTATGTACGGTTCATATTTCAGCAAATTATTTTGATGAGACTATAGATTTTAAAGTCTATAATCTGGAGTAAGTTTTGGTATAAACGGGGGACATTTGATTGGGAATCATAAAATATTTCTTCATTTTATAGTGGTTCAATCGCTTTGAAATCGAATAATAAAACAGATAATTTAGCGGGAATTGCCGGATGTTCACTGCCCGGTAACGTTACAATGATGGCTCATGGATGGGGGGAGGATTGTAGTGTTGCTTACATGACAGATTTGGTGGCAAGTAGGTTTATTATAATAAAAATTGTCTCAAAAAAATTCATTTTAAATTTCCTTATATTTTACAAATCTTAAGATTTTAACAAATATCGGGGCGGTTGTGTTATCTGTGTGGATTACGGTAGTTTATATCCTGGAAATAATTCTATATATGCATTATTGGTGGCCAGCTTTCCGCTAATATCTCAAGTTGTAACCGATAGATTAAATGCCATGGAATCTCAAGGTTTCTCCCCATCAAACTTCTTATTATTCGGCCATAGTTATGGGGCACGTTTGGTCATTGATGCTTCCTTCAATTACGGACTGAAGAAAATAGGAAACATCGACGGTAATAAATAAAAAAAAAAATCGATCCAAATTTCTGATTAAAATAAAAAAATTTAAAAAAAAAATAGCCTGTGAACCAGCCGGACCACTGTTTGATGCCCTGCCAACGGTCGATCCAACCCAAGCTTCTAATCACACTACCTGTATCCATACAAGTATTGATTACGGGACGATTCAACGTAATTGTGATGCAGATTTTCTAATGGGACAGTGTGGCATTGCTCAGGTGGCCACTCTCAGTACAGGGATGACCGGTCACAACTTGTGTCCCGTTTTCTATAATAACGCTTTTACGAATAATTTTCCGGCCATCAAAAAACCGTTACAATGTATCGCAAACTTATCGCTTAGAGATGCCAGTTCATGGCCAGCCGGTTACTCGATGGGATACAATAAACCGAATCGATGGTAAGGAAAGGTTCACCTTAATTATAATTACTTTCGTAATATTTTCTTATTTTTTAGGGCGGTCAGAGGTAAAACTTTATACGCTGCAACAAGTTCGAGCAGTCCATTTAATTAATTTTAATAAATTGTAGATCAGATTATTTTTGAAATAAATTTTATTTGAAATCAGCAATCATTTACACTTTCTAAGATGTCCTTAATACAGGATTTATCCCAAATTTTAAATTTACTATCAAAATCTTCATCTCTCCCACTCAATTTTCATGTACTTAATTTTACAGAGAAATTTTCTATAAAATTTGACAGTTTAAAGCATAAAGAACCAGCAACCCTTATTAAGGAAAATCCTCCTTCCCAATCTTGGCGTTATAAGAAATTTCTTTGGATGGCATGGGGGTAAAGGACTCGTAATTTATTTAATATTAGAGCTAATATTTTTCTAACATTTACTCCCAACAAAAAACTACCCGTTCTCCCCGTCCCACACCCCTACCTACTTTTATTAAGTCAATTTCATATTATCCTTTAAATTTATTACCAAAAGACACATATATTCTCATATAAATCCAAAACAGATATTCGAAGTCAATGATATTTTAACATTAGAAAAAAGAGTTTTTCTTTTTTGGCCATCAACTTAGTTTTTTTTTATCAGGGATAGAGATAATAATGGAATGGAACCGTTATCCAAAAATATATCTGTAAAAAAAAAACTATAATTTCAAGAGTTCGGTTCAAAAGCTACCGACTTTTGTTTCTGGCTTATTGCATTTTATTATGACTTTGTTCGCTTTGTAATGGTTCAATTTAGATTATTACTTTCATCCGTTTGTCCAGCTTTCCTTTTGAATTTGAATCAAGTGAAGGGATGCGTTTTTCAACCCACTGTGCATTTTGAAATTTTCATTTTAACGATGAGAAAAGGGTGGGTTTTTTGTTCAAATTAAATATTCTGCGGATGAGATATAATCGGTCATTCAAAAAAATAAAATTAATTAACAGAGATGATTTTGAATTTAAATTAAAATAAAATCAGCATCCTTTTGGTAGAGATTTAAATATGAAATTAATATGTCAAGGATGGACCCGGAAAGATTATATATATTTTACCCCAGAATATAAGCTTTTAAAAAAATGTAAAAACGCAGAAAATTACTCTGACAGGTAAAAATACAAAAATTAAATATTTCGGAAATGTTGAAATTTATCTAAGAAATATCAAAAACTCGTATAGGCTCGCACAGAGAAATTTGAATATCTGACATCGCGACATTTGATTCGAATTTCCCGAATATTTTCTTCGGATCCAAAGAAATGTAAGGATAGAGGAAGTTGGGGAAAAATATAAAAATATCAAAACTAAACCTTTCGTACAAAAGCTCTATAAAAACTTAAAAGCTCCCAGAAAGCTTTATTTTCCGAACATTGATTTTTACGTCTTAAAATCTATTTTCTCTCCAAATACCGATTATTTAATGAAAGTCCAAATTTTCCCGAAAAAAGCTTCAACAATTTCGAAAGCTCATTGAAAGCTTGAAATTAAAATATCATTTTATATAATTTAGAATCTGATAAAAATCCCATTTATTAAATTTAAATCAAATATGTAATTCTCGCAGAAAGTTTATCCATACTATATAAAGCTCAACAAAAGCTCTAAGTTTCGAACTTAATTTTTAAGGTGCAAAAATCTATCTTCTATCCAAATAACGGCACTTTAACGAAATTTCAAAATTTTTCAAAATAAAGCTTTAAAAACCTCGAAAGCTCATTGAAAGCTTAAAATTAAATTGTCATTTTATATAATTTGGAAAAAGCGCAACGAAAGCTTTAAGTTTAGAACTTAATTTCTTAAGTTTTAAAATCTATTTTCTATCCAGATATCGGTCCTTTCTCAAAATTTCAAATTTTCCCCATAAAAACATAATTCAAAAATCTCGAAAACTCATTGAAAGCAAAATATTTCAGGCCGATAGCTGAATTTTTAAAATACTTTTTAGTTTCCCAATTTAAGTCAGCAATTTACAACAATAAAAATTGGTTAATTTTCAAAATTACATCAAATTTACCGTCATTGTAATTTATGAAATTTTCCCAATTTAAAATAATTTTTCGATTTTCAAGAAATATTCCGATTTTTATAAAATTTTGGATTTTTAATAAATTTTTTCGATTTTGAAGACATTCCTCGATTTTCATAAAATTTTCCGATTTTCCATTAATTTTTCCAATTTATAAAATTTGGAATAAAAAAAAATTCGATTTAAATTATTCTAGATTTTGAAATAAAATATCTGGATATTGTTTCTACGGAAATTTTTGATATTTAATGTTTAATGTCGGCTTGCTCAGCGCCTAACACTAAGGGTATCCTTTTACCCCCATAAAAAAATTTAAACATTTAATATTAACATGGGAATTAGAGAATTATAAAAATTAGTCCTACATAAGACACCTTCAATTTTATATATTTATTTTCCATTTTGAATATCGCATTACAAATATTAAAATACAATACGAATATGGCAAAAGAAATACGGCAAATAGTCGTAAAATAAAATAATTTTATAAATATTTCAATTTAAATAAAACGAAGGATAATAGAAAAACAAAATAATTAAAATAAATCGATAATAACCTAGCTATAACCCGGGTACTTCCAGTGTTATATTCGTATATTTTTCTGTTTTTTTTACTTCGTTTGGCATGTATTCTAACTCACAATCTTTTAAAATTCAGAGTAATAGCATGAGATGTTAAATATTAGGAAATTTGGAAACTTTATGAAAACCGAAAAATAAATTAAAATCAAAAAAATTTCAACAAATTTAAATAAAATCGGAAAATTTCATGAAACCTGTAAATATTAATAAAAAATTGGAAAATTAAATTAAATTATTAAAATTACTTTAAATTTCCCGAAATTCTTATAAAATTTTTCGAAATTTTTCAAAAACAAAAATTTTCGAAATTATAAAAATATTTTTCAAAATTTTTTAATTTTCAAGAAATGTTAAAATTTTTATAAAATTTGCAAATTTTCAATTTTCAAGAAATTATGAATTCTTATTAAATTTCTCAAATTTTTGTGAAATAAACCGTTTCTTAAGTGAAGGAGGACTCTACTTCCTAGTCCAACTTCCCTCCATCCAAAAACGATAGAAAACTTGCAGTTTATTTTCAAACAAAGAGGACATGCTATTCCTATCTCTAGCAGAAGGTATATCCCATTTAAAAAATTAACGGAAGCTTTTTACTTTCTTCACCACAAAGCAAAAGTTTCTCATAGCCGCTAGCCTATAATCGTAAAATATTTCATGACACAAAAAAAAACGTTGGAATGAAGATAGTTTTAAAGGATGGGCGGTTCGTTATTCTAAAAACTAGAAAACTATCATTAAAATGTTTTACTCAACACGGAGGACGATTTAATGTTTAGCGTAACTTTTAGTTAGAATCTTCCATCCAAAAGCATATAATAATTCCTCTTTTTTTTTGGGGGAGGGATTCTAAAACGGCCGACTTGGGGGAATGGGGTTTTTAATGGGTGATTTTGGACCATTTTATTTTATATGATATCATGTTAATGGATGAAAATAAAATTATTCACTTTTGGTCGTAGTTGTATGCCGAGATATTTGCGGTTGTAAGAAATTAAGTTGCAAATGAAATCTTTTATTATATGGGACCATGGGAATACTTAGATTTATTTGCTAAACTACCGAATTTTCGGTGAACATCTCGCCGGGAATATTTAGTAGATTGTATATGGGACACGGGTACATGTTTTATGGCATTAAAAATTAAAATATCATAATATGGGAATTTTACTGGAACAATAACATATTGAGAATTGACTGTAAAATTTGATAAATTAAATTTAGGTGGTGTGGGGTTCCGAGAGTAAATTTTATGGAATTTAAACCTTTTGACCTGGTTTCTCTATATTGAATAAAATTTCATTTGGAAAAAAGAATAAAGTCATGAATCATGATGTAACTACCAATCCCTGACCTCCCTTTTAAAACGTTTTTGCAAAGCAATAGATAAAAATTGCACCGGTAATGCATAATACCAGTTTTTGCGCATAAAATCGCGTGGTTTATAGTTTTCTACATAAAAAAAAAAACTGGATACTCATATATCTACAACCAATATTGACCATATATGGTCATAAATATTACTATACATAAAAAATCCGGAAAAATCCGGAGAGTGGGAAAGGTTAGATACGAATATATCCACGAGACATTATGAAAATCTCCGTTTATTCTATACAACCGTATATCCTTAAATACGGACGGACGTACATCATTTTCACGGGTGGTTGTCAGTTCTTTTTTTCTCCCTCCTATCTCCGGATCATGGATATTTTCCGAATCCGGGAATAGACGAGCCAAAAAAAAAGGAAAAAAGAAGCATATTGTAGACAACCACTTCATAATTCATAATGTCGTTTGGGTACGATAGGGGGGGGGGGGGTTGTTTTCAGAAGAAGTGGATCCGGGATACGAAAAGGGGCGGTCATTTCGGATGACAAGTAAATCACAGTCATACCAGTCAACGAGATGATGATGGAAATATATTGGTGTGACATATGAATATGACAATATCAGTATGTAATTTTTCAAAAGTGGAAACAACAATAACCGATGGGGAACGGTTCATTTATAAAAAAAAAATAAAGGGATCAGGGAATAATAAATATGTTATTTTTTTGTAGAAAAATTACATATTTTTCTACGATTTTTTTTTAATTAAATTTTTATTACAAACTAATATTTTTGTAAAATAAAAAAAAATAGGATATACGGATGACTTTATTCCATAAAAAATCTTAGGAGTATAGGGTTAATATTAGATCAAGGAATTAAGTTAGAGAACCCCCTTACTGTCCTTACTATGAATCATTAAAATTTTATTTCATTTTTCCTTGGAATTGAAACCCAAATAGAAATTAAAACCCTCTTTCAAATTCAATATAATTAATTATTTTTTGATATCAAGTTGACACGAACTTGATAGCCACCCTCCTTCTTTATACCCCGGCCCACATAATTTTTATTCAATACTACCCACTTAGTAATTTCGTATTATGTATGGGTACTTGAACCAAATAAGGTCTGGTAAATAATCTAGATTCAAGAAAAATCGATAGAAATGTGGAAAAATTAGGAAAACTTGCAAGTTACAAAAAGGAAAAATTATAAAAAATCCGGGAAGTTAAGAAAGAATTAGGGATAAAGGTGGAAAAGTAGAAAAATCCTAGAAAAAAGTCGGTAAATCTTAGAAAAAAAACATTAAACCAAAAGTAAGATGCACTAACTGTTGTGCAAAAATAAGGAAAGGCCAGCCATCATTCCTTAGTAGGGGCAGAGCCGGGTTAAGCTCTTAAGGACGTTAGGCAGGATTTAATAATCCGGGCACTATCAAATTTCAAATTCAACAGCGCCTCACAAATTTTATGCATTTTCAATCTAATTTATTTGATTTACTTGAACTTTTATACAGAAGCTCTGAATAAATTCAAAAATCTGTAGAAAGCTTTAAGTTTTTTATAAAATTATATACGCATTAAAATCTAATTTTAATCCGAATAATTAAACTTTCAACAAATCTGAAACGTTCTTAAAAAAGCTCAACAAGAAGCTTTTGTAGAGCTTTTTTAGGAACGTAATTTAATTCGTATTGAAACCTACTTACCCTCCACATAATTTAACTGCAACGACACTTAAAATGTTTCGAAAAAAGCTTCGTATAAAATAAAGAGCTTAGTGAAAGCTTTAAGTTCTGAATAACATTTCAGACGTTTACAAATCCAATTTTGATCCAAATAATTAAATTTTACTCAAATTTGAAATTATCCTACCAAAACTCGACAAAAGCTTAAAAGCTCAAAGAATGTTTTGGATGTGGGAATTGAATTTAATAAATTATTATTGAATTTGATCAAAATTTGCGAAAACAAATTGAAATATAAGAAATTTGTTTAAAAATTTTATGAAAATCGGAAAATTTTTTTTAATTCGAGAAATTTTTTCAAAAACGGAAATTTATTTTTGAATTTCAAAAATAAATTTTAAAATTTTTAATTTTCTAAATTTGACCAAAGTTTTATAAAATTTTCTAATTTTTTTGATGAAATTGACCGATCCTTTAGGCAATTTTATGATTTTCGTGTAACTAAGATTACAATTTAGTAAATTTTTCGAATTGTCAAATATCTGGAAGAGTGCTCAATATACAAATAATCTCCAAATTTCGAATAAATTGACTTTGATTTGGAAAGAATTGAAAAAGTCCGGAAAAAGTCGGTATAAAGTCAGGAAAAAATATGAGAAAGTAAAGAGAATCAAAGAAATTGTCGACTCAATTTCCAGAGTTCCAGAGATTTGTTCCCGATCTTTCTGACATTATTATTCTTTTCGCACGCTTTTCTAGGATTTATTAGGACTAAACTCAGACTTACAAATTTTCCAGATTTTTACATGCATTTTCCTCTGCTAATTACCGACTTTTCATGATTACTTATGATTTTTATTGACTCCCTGAAATTTTATTAAATTTCCTGTAATTGTCTCGACCCTGTCTCAATTGTTCTTGATTTTTTCTCGGCTTTTCCTAGGAATTGAATTAAATTTTTGAATTGCTTGAAATTTTCTACATAATTTTCAAAACTGTTTCTGATATTCAAAATGCGTATCTAATTTTTCTCAAATGGTCCGAAATTTCTAGCGAATTCTAAATTTGCTGGGCACCCAAGGGCTTATTTGTATTTAATAAATTAACTGAATTATGGATTGAGAAGATTAAACCTATCAGAGAAGCTCATTAATTGATTAGCTCTAAGGAATTCTGATTTTTATTTCCAAAAATGCAGGTTCGAAGAACTATTAATTCAAGTAACTAACAGATGAGCTTCTCGAAGAAGATATTTCCTGCATTAAGAAATTAAATGAGCAACTCTTAACTAACTAACGCTCGGGTTATACAAATATTTTCTATTAATTTTTTAATAAATCTTGCTCTTTTAGGAAGACATTGCTGGAAATAAGGACCTGTTTAATCGATAAAGGTTTTCGTGGAACAGTTCGAA
>JANTOP010047780.1:0-10006 GCA_027564815.1 Symmerus nobilis | reverse complement strand
AAATAAAGAAACAACAAATACGGTTGAGCGCTAGATTGACTACCTAGCCTCAATCGTTAAATAATCGTAATAAGTCAAGAAACTTCCATATGAAAGCAATAGTTGCTCCCTCGAGGAGTAAAGGGTATAGAGAATTAACCCAAACCAGTGGGGATGAGTGTAGTCCTATAGTACGTAAATTCTGGATCAGTAATCTGTGCTGTACCCTGTCAAAAGCTTTACGCATATCAGTGTAAACTACGTCTACCTGCTCACCGTTTTCCATAGCACCGATGAAAAAATTTATAAATTGAACTAAGTTGGTTGCAGTCGACCGGCCTTTTATGCTTCCATGTTGATATTGAGATATAACGTGTTTGAAATGAGAAGATATGATGTTGCAAACATTCAAAAAATTTACCAAGAGTTGGAAGTGATTTTTTGCTTCTATAATTCGCTACATCATTCCTCGAGCCCGATTTATGAATTGGAGTAACATAAGATAATTTCAATCGATCAGGAAACATACCAGCCGTTAAAGACTTATTAACCCATATACAAAGAGGGGCCGCTAATGAATTCGAGTATTGTTTGACAAACAACGGTGAAATACAATCAGGTCCGCTACCCTTGTTAGTATTAAGGTTATTTTTAGCATCCCGTACCTCAGCCTCAGTAAGCGTAATACAGCCAAGTTAAACTATAGAAGTTAAACAATGACTGACACTGCTTGAAGCAGAAGTACTGGAATCAACAACATATACATGTCCAAAGAAGGCAGCGAACAAATTGCAAATATCACTGATGTTCGTGGCTATGTTGGTATTACAATTCATACTAGAAGGAAAGCCAGAAGATTTTGATGGATAATGATGGAGATTCCGGTATCTCTACAATGTTTATAATAAATAACTTGACTTCAATTGGGTCGTGATAACTATCAACTTTTGATAGCAGAAAGTTACATTTCAGTACACTGACATCATCAGAACAATTAGACCAAGCATAATCAGGAATACATCCTTGAAAATTAGCCACATGATTAATCTGGTTCAGACCCGCAGTCAACATAGTTTTGAACAGTATTTGTTCAAACGATGATCGAATATTCGTGGGCAATAAAATGTTGACATTGTCATTGACATGTTTGAAGAGTAGAACCCGAATCTACAAGAAAACACACATGTTTTTTAAATTGAGCCTACCTAATTGATGCAAGTTTACAAAAGCTATGCAAAGTCTGGCTGTAAGAAGCGTACGGATCTTTAGGTGTACCTGGAGGTATGTTTATCATCTTCTACCGTTACTCGTCGCAGAAGCACAGGCGCTTCGATATGAAAGTTTCGGTTACTTATTTCGATTATTAACGAGGCTAGGTAGCCAATCTGGCGTTCAATCGTATTTTGTTGTTTCTTTATTTTGAACATTTAATCCAGTGCTGCTGACCAATTACATATTAATAGCAATGGGTGTGTATTATTTTTAATGTTAATTTGAAATTCGATCATTGTGACGATCAAAAATTATTTAGACAATATTGAGATAATAATTTGTGACGATACCTGGCCTCGAACCTGCAACCTCCCTCTTCAAAAGTGCTACCCATTATGCCGTACTGAACATATAAATAAATTTGTACTCCTAGATTGTACTTTGACTCCTATTATCTCCAGATGGTCTGTGTTGGCCATTTCAATAAACTCGCTCCGGTAGCAAGAGCAACACCACCGCCATCTGTTTTACAGCTATTGAGTGGGGAGCTGCATCTTTTATACACTACATACTTCTGATCAAAAAGCTCAGCAGAATTGACAGATTCGTTCAGCCCAGTGTCACTGAGAACTATTGCATCACAATTGGCTGCAGAAACATTCAAAAAGAAATCTTTGTCTTTTGTCCTTAGACCCCTTACATTTTGATAATAAATAGAAAATATACTTCTACATGGAGGTGTATCGTCACGAACATTTTCCATGGTGGAAATCACTTCGTCGTGTAATGCAGCACTGGCGTTGTCAATAAGATTCAGTTTTTTCCAAGAGACGTATACTCCCGCATAAAAACACCGGTTGGTCAAAAACCGGAACGAGAAACAGCATCATAACAATGGTCATGTTTAATATCGAACGAAATCCCGTTGACATCCAGCAATGACACCACATGTCAACGGGAAAGAACGTACCCCGTTGACAAACTGACGCACAAGGGTCAACGGGGCATGCACTAGGTGTCATCAGTTAGTTCTCTTCCAGATCTCAATCGGAACGGTCACACAATAAATTTGAAGAAATAAACTATTTTCTGTTTATATTAATTTGAAGGGTGAACTATAAATTGGAGAATATCGAAAATTCAAGCGATTATAAAGAAGTTTTATTTGTGTGTGAGAGAGAAGGTATGTCAGGTCCCACGTTGGGCGCCATGAAGATAGAAATACCGAAATTTCTTCGAATTAGTATTAATTTATATTTATTTTAATTATAAGTAATTTATCACTAAAAATTCCAAATCATTAAATAATTAAATGAAAAAAATTTATAATTTTAGTTTAAGTATTTTCTTAATTAAGAGAAATGTTTAATAAAAATTTAAAATTGATCTGTAAAAATAAAGTTATATATTTTAATTTATTTTCAGCTTTTAAATTTATAAATTGGAATAGTTTGTAAGATATGAAATGTAAATATTTAATTAATTGATTAATTAAATTTAATAATTAAAAATAATATAAAATTATTAGTCTAAACAGAATCAACTACCCAATTTGGAGAAAATAATCAATTTGACGGAGTCACAATCTGAAACAAATCAAATTCGATATAAATCAGGAGGATTTTAGAAAATCTCAAATTTTCATCAGAAATTTAACGATCATAATCGGTCCATATAATTCCGGGGGTTTTGATAGAACAAAAATTAGAATAAATTGCGAGCTTCTAAAAATTGGTTAAAAAGATACATAGATTTTATTAGGAAAAGTGTACCCCGTTGGGATGACCCCATTTTTTCTGGATAGTCAATGAATAAAATCAACATATTTGCGAAGAAAATTCCTCAATTCAATGACGATTAGATTCATTAAATTTACTGTTCCTTGATTGAATATAAATCTCATCTCCTACAAAACAATTAATTCTTAAAATTCAACTCCCTGACAGATCGCACTGAGGGTTTGAGTTTTTTCAATAAATTCCGACACATCTCCTCCATACATTTTAAAAGTGAACAATATCCTTTTGGGGAACAACATCAACCAGTCACTCCTTCTATTTTTTATACGACTACGAAATTATGAATGTTCCTTTTTATCCTTAAAATTTAAAATGAAATATACGAGGTACAAAAAAAATTCTATTCTAAAATTTGTATTATTCATTTATTTCAAATATTCTTTTCAGTACAATTTAATTATAATTAATAATAATTTATTTTTAAAAAATACAAAAAAATTTACAATAATTTAAAAATACTTTTAATAGATTTGATAATACAGCTAATTTAATTTATAAAACCTAGTTCTTATTAAAATAAAAATTATTAGAATTATCATTAATAATGTAATTATTCTTTTTCTTAAAATTTAAATTCATTTAATATGCATAACATATATTCCCGTTGTACTAACTAATTTAAACAATTATAATAGTTGTCTTGTCTAGGTAACTCAATAAAAACTAATAATCGGCGTCCATATTATATGAATTATTTAATTAAATAATTATTTATTGTAATAATATAGTAAATTATAAATTCTAGGAATTTTAGAGATATAAAAAAAGTAATAAATTTCATATTGATCGCCTAATGAATTTAAAATAGAGATGTGTTCAAATTCGCATAATTACTATCTATGTTAGATATAAAATTTCTTTTTCTATTTAATGGCTTTTAAATCCGTTCGTTAAATAAAAATATTTTCTTTCCTATACAATTTACAACAATTAACAAAGTTTATTGATTATGGGAATTTTTAACTTAATTATTAAGTTTGGTTAACATTCGTTCCGAGACGACTTCCTCCTTCCTTATTTTATGTAAAAGATTTGACGAAATATTCTCTTCTTGTAGTATACCCATCAAAACTTAGAAGAATATATGGAATGGGGCACGTGTCAAATATCTTGCAAGTCACGTGCAACTTACCATTCCTATTTTAAATGCATATCTTTCCTATGAATTTCATATTTCACAGATAGAATTAATGGTTGCATTTAAGTCAAATTAATGATATTGGTCCAATTAGGCAATTTTGATGGTTGACTTGGTTTAGATATAATTAATTCCCTTGGTGAATCCTAAAAAAAAATAGACCAATCGTAGATCATAGTTAGTTAGTTTTATCCAATTTTGGGAGGGAGCCAAAGTTTTAGAAGCTCATTGATAGTAAATTTATTTAAATTTTAATATTAGCGTATTTCAGATAAATATATATTTAACATGTAATTCTCACCCAATATATTATAAAATCAATCAATAGTAAAGATTTAAATGATTAATATTCGAACCCAGAAACTATCCGAAATGAAATTTTCTGGGTTCGGTTGAATTAAATTCGAGGTGATTCTCACGGAAATTAATCAATATTAACAATACCTATAATTAAACCTATAATAATTCTAAAGATTAAATAAAGTACCTATTACTTATTATTATTACATATCAGCTTCAAAGAGGCGGGTAAAGTGTTTTTGGTATTGATTTTTTTATTGGGGAGAATCAAAAGTTTTCTACATATTTAATTTAATGATTTTATTTATTATTACAGAAGATCTGGTCTTAAAGAAGAGCTTTCGGACATCCCTATTAAAATAAGTTGAAATATTACATCAACATTCATATTAATTATTTATCATTGGAACATTATTATATATTTATAAAATAAATAAATACTCTGTTAATAAACATAACATTTACAAATTGTATAAATTTATAATTTAAAATGAAACTATCGGTTATATTTATGTATATTACTCTTAATTTTATGTAAATTAAAATAAACACAGATATTTTCTGCGAGAAATATAATTTTCTCATCTCATATAAAGGCATAACGTTTAGCTATACGATGGTATGGTATAACTATAAAATTTATCATCATGAAACCAATCAAACAAATCCAAACATACTTAAGTTAATCAAATATTCGTTGCAGGTAAACATTATGGTATTCGTATAATATTCATATTTACTTAATATGAACAGAACATATATGATTTGGTTGCATTATAATACAGAATTTTTAAGGCTTTTTAACATTAACCAATTACAAGAACAGTCAAGTGATGAAATGTGCAAGCATATCAAAATAATTATGTGCATGCATTCTGAACCACGATATTATTATTTTAACGTTTTTATGCACCTTGTTTAAGTACGTCAAAATAATTAAAATTTTAATAACGAATAATAAAGTGGTTTTCAAAATATTGTAGGTAGAGGTAAATGATTTTATATAGCTGTCGAATTCAATTAAGTGCAGTACAGTAGTTAGAATATATTTGATAGTTAAATATTTATTTTTTTTTAAGCAGTAATGAAGATGAAAAATAAAGTTATATGTCCATGATCTTATGAAAATAAGAATAAAAAAAAAATAATGAGTAAGGAAACCGCATCAAAGTTGTAATCACCAACTGAACCCTGAAGTCAAAATTTTTTTCTTTAAAAAACTTATTTGACAATTTAACTTTTTCTTGTACGAAGCTGTGGGCTGAATATGAATTAACTTTGTAATAAAACACAAATTATTATGTAGAAATTTATTTTATAATTTTACTTTATTCAAATATACGACATAATTTCGAACAAAAATGTATGTTGTGGGGCGCATAATAATGGGAATTTATTAATCCTTTGTGTTAGTAATCAACATTTTCAAATAGAAAATTTATTATTTCAGTTAATATGTATTATCTATGGTAGAATTTTAGAAAGATTCAAATAGTTTTTGTATATTACTAAATTAAACTATAATATTCATGAATGGGAAAATCAGTGTAAAACTGTTTATATTCCAGTAAAATAATCCTGGGGCATTAATTTTATGATTTGAAAGGGTTTCTGCATATATTATGTATTTTAATAATGAATTCCATAAAATCTGTATTAATAGTAAAACTTACTTGCTTAATAACCTATTGTAGTCAGTTGACCTCATACAGTTTTATTTAAAGATGGAATTCTCTTATATGAGACACCTAAGACAATTATACGGGATAAGAGTTAATAAATTAGGTATGCCATTTGTAATGCAGTCGAATCTCCTTAGCAGTTATTCCAACTATCGGATTTACTATCTACAACGGACCATATCTTCTAAGTATTAACATGTTCTCAGCTACCATCGTTGAACATTTACCCGAACTGATCTGATTTGATCTTAGGTACTTTTTCCTGAATTTTCCCATCTAATTACGAATTATGCGATTTTTTCAAATTTTTTCAAAATCATTGGAAATTTTCTCCAATTTCTCAACATTTCTGGCCAGAGTTTTCAACTGCCGCCCGAAATTTTCTGGATTTTTCCGACTTTTCATCTCAGTTTTCTTCCATTCAACTTTTCATATTTTTCCGAAATTTTCCCACCATTTCTTTACACTCCCGTCCATTTAACGGCCAAAATTCTGGAAAATTTAAAAAAAAAAACATGTGCGCTTAAACCACACTGCTGAAGTGAAACTTCTTTTGGGCAATTTAATGAAATGGAATTGGATTTTGGTAAGGAAAAAATCCTGGGTCATCCTCTGAGAGAAATTTTTTGTGTCAAAATGGTTTTTGGGTCTCCCTGTAAGAAAAAAATTTGGGTCACCCTGTAAGAGAGAAAAACATTTTTCAGCAAACAAAATTTTTTGGGTCACCATATAAGAGAGAATAAGATTTTTGAATAAAAAAATATTTTGATTTGATAAAAATATTTTTGGGTCACTCTGTAAGAGAATAAAATTTTTGAGTAAAAAATTTTTTTGGGTAACCCTGTATAATAAAAGTTTTGTGTCACCCTGTAAAAGAGAAAAAAATTATCGGGCAAAAATTTTTTGGGTTACCCTGTAAAAGGAAGCCTTTTTTGGGTCACCCTGTAACAGAAAAAAAATTTTGTCTTCAGTATTTGGCGTCTGCACACTGCACCTGCATTTCCTACCTCAATGTAACTGGTTTTGACACCAAACGTCCAACCGACTTCCGTTACATCAATTTTTGGTTTATAGCCTCCGCAAAGAAGTTTCACTTCAATAAAATCGGGAACGTTCTGAAAATGGTAAAAAAAATCATATCAAATCTGAAAAGTCGATCGTGCTGAGTAAAGTACTATCGTGAAAAGAACAATGTCGAGATAGGATCAGGCAAAATCGGATCAGTCTGTAAGCAGTTGGGAAAAACCATAAATGGGACATAGTCGAGGAAATTCGAATTAAGTTCATGTAGAGTCTGAACAGAAACGTCGAAAAAAGTGGAAAATTATTTCAATATAATTTTACCAAATAGAGTTGTAGGAAAAGGGGTGGAACCTCTCCCGATTTTTGAGCCCACGTAACAAAGTTTGTCTTTAACATATCACTCTGGTCAAGGGATTGCAAATTTACCGGATTTTTTCATTACCGGTAATCTTGCAAATTTTCTAAAATTATTCTAAAAAAGCAGACTGTGATGTCTTCATGTCTGAATGATTCCATAAATAGACTAAATTTGTGGGAACTTGACGTAAAAAGAAGTAGAAAAAATTGATTCTGTGGTCAAATTGTGGTTGATTTTGCGGCCCTGCTTGCAGAGCGCTGTAAAAAATACTTAAAATAAACTTTTAGAAATTTTCCGACGTTAAGCTCTCAATAAAAATGTTCTTTATAAGTGACTTCAAATTGCAATGCGTTTAAAATTTTTGTCAATGCTATATATTATATGTTAATGCCGTTGCAGCTGTACCTTTATTGCAATTTCACTCAGAACTAGTTCGAATATCGAAAAGTCCTTTCTAGGGCATATTCTAGACCCTTCAAGTATTACAAAAAGCCACAAATTTTGTTCGTGATATTCGAAATTTACCCAAAGACCCCTGAAGTAAAAAAAACGGTAGACAACAAATTTCTTTCTTTTTCTTTTATTTAATGGATGGATGAGTGTAATTTCTAGGGATTTTATAATAATTTTTTACCGAATTTACTGTTAATGATCGATATAATTACCGGTAATAAAATTATTGCATTTTGATTCGGTAAATCGGTAAACCGGTAAACCGGTTAATCGGTATTGCAATCCCTACTCTGGTTACATGTGACTACATTACGACATATTTTGGTTAATAGCAAGTTTTCGACTAGGAACTCCCGTGTTCCTTATTCGAGCTGTCAGATACGTGAATACGTGAAATAAGTACACGTAATGTAAATACAGTCAAAAACATTCGAAGTCGGTTTAGTAAAAATCGAAGTCGTTTGTCTGACTTTTAAATGCAAATTAAAGCTATCGATTTTCACTATACTAGCCCCGGGGGCGGGTTAAGCTATTCAGAAATTTGAATCCCCGGGCCCTCAATAAGTTCAATATGTCGCATCCTCACTCACTTTATGAAAGCTATATGTTGTTAGACGACGACTAATTATTTTAATTTTTAATCCAAATTATTTGATTTAAATGAAATTTTGTACGGAAGCTCTTGAGAATTGCTATAAGTTGTAATAAAATTTTAAACGCTTTGAGATCTAATTTTAATCAGAATAATTCAAATCAATTGTAATCAAAACTGAAACGCTCTTACAAAAGCTCCACAAAAGCTTTTATTGCTTAAAGAAAGTTTCAACCTTGTGGATGTAATTTCATTCGTATTGACTTAAGAGCACAGTGAGAGTCCTGAGTTTTGAATAAAATTTTACCCGTTTACAAACCGAATTTCAATCTCAATAATTAAATTTTAATCAGATCTGAAATTTTCTTACAAAAGCTCCCGAAAGCTTAAAAGCTCGAAGAAAGTTTTGTGTATTTGACATCATTTTATTCGTATTGATAACTATTTTCGATTCAGATAATTTAACTACCCCGAAATTCAAAATGTTTCGAAAAAGCTCCACATAAACTTAAGAGCTTAGCAAAATTTTTAAATGTTAAATAAAATTTTAATACATTTTGAATTCTAATTTTTATTCAATTTAATGTAAATAACCAAATTTAAAATTTTCCAGCAATTAGTCTGTGAGGGCTTTAAAGCTCAATGAAAACGAAATAAAAGTAATGAAAGTAAAATGAATGAACGGTTTAAATTTAGTAAAGGTACGCGCTATCTATCCGAAAGTTTAAGGAATTTTGCTCCATGATGTTGTTTATAGCTAAGGAAACATGGTAATGGAAAAAGAAACAATATTAATTTACCTACCCTAGAATTTACGGGTATTGACTACCACCATTCATTCTAAATAAACTTTTGTAGCGTTCCTGCATGTATCGGCAGTTCAGCATAGAGATAAAACGACCTTTAGCAATGAACTTTGGGAAGTGTTAATTTAAACGAATACCGTTCGACTTAACTACCATCCAAATATATGCCAAATAGTCACATCAGATTGGAGCGGTTTGATTATACGGAGATTTAATAATTATACTCCTGTACAAATAGTAAGTTAATTCGATATTCTTATAACTCATTTAATAATGATGTAATCTAATTACAGATAAACAAATGGAGACAGCTAGATGCGGAAAGGCAGTTAAGAGATACAGAGGAATTTAGAAGAAACATAAAAATTCAATAAATTAAGAAGCAAACAATTTAATCATTTTTTTAATTAATTCATTCTTAAATTTCTACCAATTTTCAAATGTCTTCCTATTTAGTAGCCCTCCATAAACGTGTATGTTGTAAAAGCAAGCAAAGCTGGGGCACCTAAAATTGTGAATAAATTAGACCAAATTTTTTTATTTTATTAAATTCCTGAAATTTTCGAACTTTCATAAAATATCCCATTTTTTATATTTAATTTTTACAATTTTTTGATTTTTAACAAATGAAATAGCTTCAAAAACATAGTAATGAGACCTTCAC
>JANTOP010047779.1:0-24328 GCA_027564815.1 Symmerus nobilis | reverse complement strand
ACTTTTCCCCCCCCCCCCCCCCCCCGATTTAGATTATTTTATTAATTTAACCGTTTCTACCAAATCCATTCCCAAATATCAAATTGAAAACGGGTGAAGGAACTAGAATACCGCCTTAAGGGAATTACTTTATATTTTAACATTTTGAAATTTTAATTACGATCACCTATGTAGGCTTAACTCCACGCTCAGGCAACTCTATCAATGCCTTTGTAAAACCTGGCTAAAATAAAATGGCTTTTATAATCTTCAGTCAAATGAATTTAATAGCTTCCCGACCTTTGCCAACCGCACTTGCATAATATACAATTTAAAGTATGTCCTTAAAGTCCAGACAACCTCGGGCAAAGCTGTTTATAATTTAGGAATAATATGTGTAATTTATTGAAAGTCCTAGAAAGTCGATAAAAATGCGGGAAATATTCAGGAAAAATCAAATAAATTGCTGAAATTGCGGGAAAGGTAATTTCTAGAAGAATTCCGATAAATCAGAGAAAATCGAGAAAAGTAGAAAAGTAGAGACTAGTTATGCCTCTAAATTCCTATTATTTTAACTGTTTTTTATTGCTTGTAATAACAAATTATACTGCAATTGGTTATCGATATCAAATGCGGGAAAGACGAAAAAACTTGGTAAAAAGTTTAGAAAAAGTCGGATAATGATAAGTGAAAATTTGGGTATACTAGGACAAGTTAGAAAATTATTATTTAATGGATTATTTTAAAAATTTCGAAGTATAATCATTTAATGGATGAAAGAACTAATAGACAAATTTTATGGGGTTATCCCGAGGAATTCGAGGTGTGCTCTGCGCCTTTTGCGCATTAGACTGTAAAATCACCGCACTGTAAAAAATAAAATGTAATAATGGTCGCGCGCCGGCGAATTATGCCAAAACCAACACAATTGCGGAGGTGATGATCGCAATGAACGGCGAATGTTGCAATAATTCGCCCATTATTGTTACTTAGGTTAAGATATTCTTTAGTTGAAAAGGAATTTCAATGACCCTAAAGAAATCCGATTACTTCCTAATTCATGGATGATCAGAATATTATTCTCAGTGTATTGAGGGGGGGTACTTCAACTTAAATTTTTCTCTTATTAAAATTCGCATAAATTATATATTTCATTTCACAAATACTGTTACATATGGATCCAAAAATTGATTCTGTTGATTGTCATAAGTAAATATAAATTAATAGCTTTTATATTTATATACTTCTTAATGTATACGATTTATTAAATCTGAAAATGAATCATTTTTATAAACAGACAGAATAATGGGTATGCGGTTAATATTTATACATATTATGACTATCGCATTACCATTTTAGTATTTAAGAATTTTCGTACTCTAGAGACTGGACCACCAAGTTTTATTATTTAATTTTATTTTCCGGTTAATCAATTTGTATTTCCTACACAGAATTTATTCGCAAATCTACTTCATATAATATAAGAACTTGGATATAGGTATAAAGTTATGTCCAGAATTTTTTTTCTAAATTAATAGATATTTGGAAAGTATAGATAATTAATTGACTAACCCATATTTTCAGTAAAGAAAAAAAAACGCTTAAAAAAATTTCTTAATTAGCTGTAACGAAAATAGATGGAAAAAAAATAAAAATAATCATTTAATTTTATCTGATAATAAATTCGTTTTTATATATATATATATATATATATATATACCGACCAATTGCAATTTTATTCAAATCCGTTACGTTAAATGATTTATTTTGTTTGCCCGATTTTCAACAATTTCCATTTAAATTTGGTCGAGGAAATAAAAATAATTTGAAATTTATTCAAATTTCCAAACCGAATATTTATTGATAATAAAAATTAAATCAGAGAAAGAAAGAAAAAAAATAAATAAAAACGAATTATTACAGCATAATATTTATGTATATATTTCTCGACTACTCATTATACATATAAATATTTAAATTATTAACTATATACAATGTTTAATACATTGACTAAATTATTATATAAATTAGAAAATGAAAAACTGTAAACATCACAAAAATTTACATTTATAATTAAATGACGATGACTTATATTTAATTACAATAAATTTATATGTTATTTTACTTATTACATATACAAATAATAATAATGTTGTTTTATTAAATCGAATATATTTCAACATTAATCATGACGGCGGTCGAAAAGTTCGATACGATACCGGTGTGAAATATTTCGAAATAAATGTCTACCAAATTAATGTCTCTTTACAAGGAAATTCATTCATAAATAAATGTAAATTAGGAACCAATACATAAATTCTCTTTTAATATTTTCATAAGATGAGCGCCACGATTTAATTATAATAATTAAAATTATATATTGGATAGGCGTATTGTTGGATCTTGCATAATATTTATTTAAAATCTAAGAACGAAAAATAATAAAGAAATAAAACAGGTCTTTCGATCAGGATGATTTTCTGTTAAAAAAAATATAAAAATTCTCATCAATTTTTACTATACATCGGTAATATTAATATAAAAAGATGAATGGAAATCAAATCGAATGTTTTCAGTTAAATTCAATCATCTTTAAAAGTCTTACTATTCAGATGGGATTATGTAACTTATTTTTCTCTTTAAATAAAGTAACATTTATGCAGATATAATTCTATATAGAGTGATTGGCGTGGGTGGAAGAAAAGATTATGGAGAAAATATTAAAATTATCTTATGCTTTTGTTTTTATTTCTTTTTTTTTTAAAAAAATCATTTTTTCCGTTTTAGATCTTTTTGAAAGAAAAAGCTAAACCAACACGTCTATTTCCTCATCACCATATAACCAAAAAAAAAAAAAAAAATAAAAAATACAATGAACCACAAATTAGTTGGAACATTATCTCTGATAACATATTACTATTTATACGTCATGTAAAATAGATATACCCCAGATAGAATTTAAAGCCTCATTTCTCGACAATATAAAATGAATTTTCAGAACATTTTATTAAATATTACCGGTTTCTATATACGGTATGGACCAAACAGAACAGGGTCATAAAAATTTGTCTTGTTACGAGAGTGTGGAAAGATAAAAACAAAAAAAAATTATACTAGCAATTTATATCAATCACTTATCAACCCACCTAACGAAATATATTTTTTTCATTTCTTATTCTTACCTCACCAATTTGTATTTATCGTTTTCAACTGTCGCAAATTCAATATGATTACGAATTCCATCCAATAAAATTAATTGTTAAACGCAATTAAATTTATTGTTAAAATTCAATAATTTTTTATTAAATTCGATATTTTATTAACGAGATTTAAATAATATTCAATAATATTATCCTCACATTTAATAATATGTTGTTACTGTTAATTTAAAATTCGTAAAGGGTCGTTAACTGTGAATATCGGACATCGCGGAATTTAATCCGGATTTCTCGATTATTTTCTTCAGATCCAAAAAAATGTAATGACGCAGAAAGTGTATAAATTAATTGAGGAAAAATAGAAAAATTTCAAAATTAAACTTTTTCTGCAAAAGCTCTGTAAAAACTTAAAAGCTCGCAGAAAGCTTTATTTTCCGAACCATATTTATACAGGTTTAAAATCTATTTTCTATCCAAATAATGAACCTTTAACGAAATTTAAAATTTTTCCAAATGTAAGCTTCAATAATCTTGAAAGCTCACTGAAAGCTTAAAATGTAAATGTCATTTTCTATAATTTAGAATCGGATTTTTAACCGATTCATTAAATTTAAATGAAATATGGCATTTTCGCAGAAAGCTCATCCAAATAATTGAAAGCGCAACGAAAGCTCTAAGTTTGAAATTAATTTTTTTATTTGAAAGTCTATTTTCTATATGGATAATGATTCTACAATAAAACAAAATTTCAACTTTTCCCAAAATCAAGCTTTTAAAATCTCGAAAGCTCATTCAAAGCTTAAAATTGAAATGTCAATTTATATAATTTGAAATCAAATTTTTAATCGATTCATTCAATTTAAATGAATTATGGAATTTTCGCAGAAAGCTTATCAGGAAAATTAAAAGCGCAACGGAAGCTCAACGTTTCAAATTTAATTCGTTACGTTCAGAAATTTATTTTCTATCTAGATATGAACCCTTAACGAAATTTCAAATTCTCCCAAACTAATATTCAAAAATCCCAAAAGCTCATTAAAGCTTAAATTTAAAATGTGCTTTTACATAAATTCGAATCTATTTTTTTCCCGATTCACTAAATTTAAATAAAATTTGGATTTTTCGTAGAAAGCTCATCAAACTATTAAAAGCTCAACGAAAGCTCTGAGTCTCGAATTTAATTTTTTACATTTGAAAGTCTATTTTCTATCTATATAACAAAATTTGAACTCTTCTCAAAATCGAGCTTTACAAATCTCGAAAGCTCATTCAAAGCTTAAAATTGAAATGTCAAATTTGGAAACGAATTTTTATCCGATTTATTAAATTTAATTGAAATAAGAGATTTCCGCAGAAAGCTCATCCAAACAATTAAAAGCGCAATCAAATCTGTAAGTTTTGAATTTAATTTTTTACATTTAAAAGCCTATTTTCAATCCGGATACCGATCTTTTAACAATATTTCAATTTTCTCCAAAATAATGCTAAAAAAATCTCGAAAGCGCATTGAAAGCTAAAATCTACAATGTCATTTTATATTACTTAGAATCTTTCTTTCAATCCATTTGATTAAATTTATATAAAATATGAAATTTTCCCGAAAAGCTTTCTCAATCCATTGTAAGCTCAAAGAAAGCTCTATGTTTCAAACTTAATTTTTAAAGTTTTAAAATCTATTTTCTATCCAGATATTGGTCCATTCACGAAATTTAAAATTCTCTTAAAAAAGAATGCTTAAAAAATCTCGAAAGCTCATTGAAAGCACATATTTATTTAAAATTGTAAGGTTTGGAAGAGTGGCTTTTTTAACGGGAAGGGAAATGGAAATATTAAAATTTTCCCTCTTAAATCCATAGCTTAAAGGTTAAGCTTTCAAACAATTTAATCCTCGAACAGAGGGGTAATTTAAATATATATTTCACGGTCTGTAGAATTCCCTAAAATCATAGAGATCCAATTTTTCGATATTATAGGGGAAAGTCGGTTAAAGTGAAGATTGCTTTGATTTTGATCCATAAAATCCTTAAAAATATTTTTTTTTGTATATTTGAAAGTTCTATATTAAAGAGACAAGCTTTTATATTATAAAAACGGATTTTCGAAAAACCCATTCTGATATAGAATTATTCCAATTTAAAAAAAAATTGTATCCGGAAAATCCGGGTAAAGTGAGGAATGGCCAAAAATTGATGGAGACTAGCGCAAAATTATGCCCACGCACGATAGTTCTTTATTTTGGGTTCTTAGAAGTATTTGGATGATAATTAAGTCTATAAGTTTAAAAAGAATGATAAATTTGGTTTGAAATAAGAGGCAAATTGCGATGTCCGATATTCAAATTTCTCGGTGTGAGCTTTTACGAATTTTTTTTTTTTTTCTTAGAAGAATTTTAACTTTTCCGAAATTTTTAATTTTTGTATTTTTACCGAACTGTCAACGCAACTTTCTGCGTTATTACAATTTTTCCCGGCCGATGAAAATATTCGGTTCGCCACTGTTCGTTGAATAGTTTTCGTTGAACCAGGAAAATGATTCGAAATTAATTTTTAATTTAGCTCATTGGCAATCCAAGAAAAAATGGTTCATCGAAATTGGACGAAGTTTTCCTGAATAAATTCATTTCGTGATTAGAATGTCTGTCTTTCCGATTAAAATTCCCCGCTACACAACCCAACTCGATTTGGTGAAAGTTTTCATCAATTTATCCAAATTCATAGCTCGATGAAATAATTTTAGATTTTGAAATCCTGAAATTAATTTCTTACTTAGCTCATCTAGTATCCAGGAAAAATAGATTTAGTCAAATTGGATGAAATTTTTCTTAAGAAAATTTCGAAATTAAAAATTCATCGCAAGAGTACCAAAAGGTCATATAATTTTATTCGAAATGAAGGCACCATCGGGAAGGAAATATCCTATCTCTGGCGGATCTGTACCGATTATCATTGTTTTATTTTTAAATGAAAGAAGGACCTCTCTGGTTCGGAAATTAAATATAAAATGAATGGCTTCCATAGTCATAAAATCGATTTCATAATTTCGGATCAATATTGAGCGACTCGTTAATGGGAAATGATGTCTCACGGGAAAAAGTTCTCTATCTCAGGATTCCCTACACCGATTTATTTCATTTTAATTTTAAATGAAAGTAAAACATCCCTAATTAAGAAATTAATTACAGTGTGAGTCAGATCAGAAAACGGGTATTTTTGCTAAATAATTTAACCCTAAATGGAATTCCGAGTTCATATAAATTGTCAGTTTAATTTTGGAAATATTTGATAAAAAGAAATGAAAAATTTGATTAAAAACTTCCTAAAATTCGACGAAAGGTTCCAAATTTTTCACAATTTTAGAAAATCAGTCGAAACCAACTAAATCGGCTTACCAATTTCCCGAATTGCATTTTATGTAGTATTGAATTTTTCAAAATTGCTAACCAATCCTTTTGTGGAGAAAATGTCGGCAAGAGCCGTTGTAAAATTTGAAATCCTGAAAGTAGGAAAAACATTATAAAAATCTGAAAGTTTAGGATAGTTAGAAAAGTGTCGGAAGAAAGTCGGCGGGAAAATGCAGGTGAACGATAGATAAATTCTAGAAAAATGATATACATTCATTAAATCAAGAAAATCGATTGAAATCGAAGAGACTACAGAATGTCGCGATAGGGCCTTGAAAAATCCGTACAAATGTAAGGAAATCAGGCATGAAATAACATTAATCGAATGTGTAATTTTCATACTCTGCTTTTTATAAAAATATTCTGATTGTAAGTCAATCGGTCTCAGAATTTTATGACTCCTTAACAAAATGTTACAGCTTTTATCATATGGGCTTGCTTTATTCAACAGATGATTTCTTCGGCCGGAAAAAAATGAAACGCAGAAAGTTGCTTTGACAGTTAGGTAAAAATACAAAAATTAAATATTTCCAAAAAGTTGAAATTTACTTAAGAAATATCAAAAGTTTGTAAAGGCTTGTACCGAGAAATTTAAATATCGGACATCACGATATTTGATCCGGATTTCCCGATAATTTTTTTCGGATTCAAACAAATGTAATGATGCAGAAAGTTCATAAATTAGTTGAGGAAAAATATAAAAATATCAATACTAAACTTTTTTACAAAAGCTCTACAGAAAGTTAAAAGCTCCCAGAAAGCTTAACTTCTCGAACCCTATTTCTTACGTTTAAAAATCTATTTTCTATTAAATAACAATTTTCTAACGAAATTTCAAATTTTTCCAAAAATAAGGTTTAAAAATGTCGAAAGCTCGTTGAAAGCTTTATATTAAAATGTGATTTTAAATAATTCGGAATTAAATTTTTATCCAATCCATTATATTTAAATGAAATGTGGAATTTTCGCAGAAAGCTTACGCCTACTATTAAAAGCGCTACGAAAGCTTTAAGTTTTAAACTTTATTTTTAACGTTTTATAATCTACTTTCCATGCAGCTAATGCTTCATTAACAACATTTCAACTTTTTCCATAATTAAGCTGAAAATTTTCGAAAGCTCATTGAAAGCTCAAAATAAAAATGTAATTTTATATAATTTGGAGTCAAATTTTTATCCGATTCATTAAATTTAAATGATAGTTGGAATTTCACAGAAAGCTTTTCCAAACTATTAAAAGCGCAACGAAAGCTCTAAGTTTCGAACTTAATTTTTTACGAGTAAAAGTATATTTTATATTCATATAACGGCGCTTTAAAGAAATTTCAAAAAAAATAAATTGGAAAAAAAAACAGAGTAAAAAAGGGAAATATTTCATCCTCTTAGGAAATATCGAAATCCCAGTCGTAGTCTCGACAACTGAAGTAACTGCTGGTAATATAGACACATTTCAAGTAGAATGGCCGTTTACAAGTGTTGCAATCGATTGAATTGCTGCGATTGAAGTGTTTGGACATATCAACCAAGCAAATGGTGTTAAAGTCACCATCTTCGTCCGAATTGGAAGATTTTTTTTCTTCTTCTCTGACTTTTATTTCTTGACTTTGGATCCTGTGAGTTTCAGATTGTACCATGGGGGAGCTGGAGCCTTTTCCGACTACTTTATAGAATATATCGATCGATAAATTTAATAGGACTTCAGCCGATTGGTTATGACTGACTAGATTGTAAATATAAGTAAGCCAGTCAAAGTCTTTGAGATACGAGCTTCAGCAAATATTATCTAGATGTGTGCATTTTATGTGTAGAATGGGGAGGGAATGAAAGCATTGTAATCCCATGTTGCACTGCTAGATCAATTGCTTTGACCGATAAATTGGGGGTATGGTCATCCAGCAGCAGACAAGTTTCTGACTCATTCAGGGTATGAGCATATTTTGTGAAATGTTCCATGAATTTCATAAATTCCTATTGCTACATGCAGCCACAGCCATTCCATCGACTGCATATGTTTACTTGGGAACAAAAAAAAAAAAAACGGCGGAATAAATGTCCCTGTGGCAAAAAAAACATTTTTTCCCATTTACCCGCCTTTACCCTATTTTTTTATTATGAAATAAATAGGGCGCTACAATAATTTTCAATTAGAATAATGACTCCGTAATAAAAGTCCTTAAATTCCTTAGTCTTTTGGCTACCAATCCTATAATCTTATAATCTCAAAATATTAAGTTGAAGAGCTTTTAAAACGGTTAAACGATAATGAGTCCTACTTAAAATAAGCGCAATGTCTAAAATTAAAAGTCGGCCAGCATGACCATTAATTTTGATAAATTTATAAGAAAAGACGATCATCGGTCAATATAAGTGTTAGGTACATAAGATGAACAGCAGTAATGATTTTCTTTTAATATTTAATTTACTAAGTATTCATCTCTCGTGTACTGGATGAAAAAAATAATAAATGTACGTTAATTTGATGTCCGGCTTTTACAATATTATTAATAACATTTAATTTCCCATTATACTAAGATAATATAGTTAATAAAAATGTTGTTTCTTTTAACATAATAAAAAGCGGTATGATTATAGATGTGAATTCGTGCGTATAATGTCTGAGAGAATCTGTTCTGTTAAACGAAGTTATGATGGAATTTTGAAAATCTGATTTATACGAGGCGCCAGATTTGTCAAAGATGCAGATGTTAGAAATTCAACTGATCCCGGAAAATTTCCCTGACAAACCATTTCCCTGCATCAACTCGTCAAGAAATTTCAAACAGAAATTGATTAAAAACTAAATAAAATAAGAAATATATTTATCGTGATTCATAAAATTTTAAGAAAATAAACGAAATCTTTTAATAATGATTTATTATTTTTAAATCTTCCATCAGACTCTGTAGTAAAATTCATTGACTCTTCAATGGTATGATCTCCGTTTCAAATCGAAATAATAAATATAAAATTCATCTTCAATCCAATTTGAAGTGTTTTACCAATTCCGAGTTGCATCTCTAATATCCACCCATTTCTTATTCATAAATAAATAAATCGGATTGAGATTTTTATACAGGGTAAAACAGATGATTTACTGTAATTTCGATTAAATCAGATTTCGCTGTTAAAATCTCAGTAAACTTTGGGGCCATCCTGTCGTACCGGGAACAGTTTATAAAATATATTTTTGTATGAATCAATATGAAATCGTATCCTAAATAAACATCATTAAAATATTCATATTGTTAGGAAATGTAAACAATTTATGAAAATGTATTTTAGGACTGTCGAGGTGCCCAAAACAGGATATATTTACTTCTAGGCAGATAAATGGTCAATATTTAACCATTAGAATGCAAATTTGACACATACCTTATATAAAATAAATAAGATCTTTCCTTATTTTACAACATCTTTATTAATTATTAGAAATAAAAAATCAACTTATAATTTCAAGCTTTCAAAAAGCTTTCTAAACTTTTGACGTTTAGGGGGAAAGTTTGACTTTTTTTGGGGGAAACTTGAGATTTCGTTAAACGATCGTTATCTACATAAAGAAAAAAACATTTCAAAGCGTATCCAATTATTTTCGTAACGTAAAGCTTTCTTTGAGCTTATAATGCTTTGGGATAGCTTTCGCGCAAATCTCAAATTTCATTTATATTTCATGAATCGGTTAATAATTGAATTCCAAAATGTTAAAAATTAAATTTTTATTTTAAGCTTTCAAAGAGCTTTTTAGACTTTAGACGTTTTTTTTTTAAGAAAACTTGAAATTTCGTTAATTGATCGTTATCTGGATGGGCATCACATTTTAATACGTATACAATTATTGTCGTACCTTAAAGCTTTTCTTGAGCTTATAATGGTTTGGAAAAGCTTTTGGAAAAACCTCAAATTTTTTTTCAATTGAATGAATTGGTTAAAAATTTGATTTAAAAAAAATCAAATTTTTTATTTTAAGCTTCCAAAGAGCTTTCTAGGCTTTTTATGTTTTTTTTTTTTGCAAAAACTTGCAATTTCGGTAAAGGATCGTTATCTAGATAACGAAATTTAAGAATTCCAGGAAATTTAAGATTTTGACGAAGACGAAATTTGATTAAAGACGAAATTGCCAGAAAGATTTTCATAGAATTCAATTTTTTGGAGAAAATAAATAAAATTTCATAACGGTTGATTTTTTAAAAAAATGTTCTTAATAAAATCTCTTTTAAAATACTTAGAAATAATTTGCCATCATTGGATTAAAAAATTTTTAGCAAAATCCATTGAATTTTTACATTGCGGTTTTGGCCGGGATTTTAAAAATAGAATTTGTTAACCAGCTAATGATTTTAATTTTATTCGATAAAGAATTTCATTCTTATAATCAATCACATTGAAATTATTTGATTTATATAGAAAATATACATTACAGAAATATTTTTTTTTTGTACAGCTGAGTTCAAAAATTGAATTTTGAACCCAGATTCTAGAATAATTTTTTTTTTCTGCACAGCTGAGGCCAAAAATTGCATTTTCGAATTGAATTTCTCACCCAGAGTCTTGAATTATTTTTGAATACACAGATGAGGTTAAAAATTTCATTTTTTAATTGAATTTTTTGCCCAGTGTCCAGAATAATTTTTTTCTGTACAGCTGAGGCCAGAAATTACATTTTTAAATTGAATATTTCAGCCAGAGTCAAGATTAATTTTTTTTCAGTACAGCTGAGTTCAAAAATTGAATTGTTTGAATGAATTTTTCACCCATTGTCCAGAAATATTTTTTCTTTGCAGCTGAGGTCAAAAATACGTTCATTTTTTAATTGAATTTTTTATCCAGTGCCTAGAATAATTTTTTTCTGTACAGCTGAGGCAAAAAATTGAACTTTTTAATGAATTTTACACTCAATCTCCAGAATATAAATTATAAATTAAAATAAAATAATTTATTGCCCAATTTATTAAAAATTGGAAGAATATTTCTGTGGATCCAAGCATTAACCGCTTACAAAACAAAAATTCTCAACCGAATTCTTTAACTTGACCAAAATATCGCTCTCCTGAAAAATTGCAAAAAACGACTTAAGCGGTTAATGCTTGGAGCCACAGATTTGTTTCCTGGATATTGGCATGATTCGGCTGAATAGAAAAATGCCTTAAAATTGGATATTTCAATCCCAAATGAAACATTCGTTTGTCCCCCAATACCTTTCGACCCCATGCTGATTTTTCCTAGATTTTATGAGACAAAATGGAAGAAAACGATTATCAGCGATATTTCTGGTGATCAGTTAAATTCCAAAAAAAAATCTTAAAAATACCAAACATTACCTCCTGTTATCGATTATCGGCGCAAGAGAATTGCAATTCTCGAACTACTTTTGGGAATGTTTAACAATAAATTATTATTCATAAATTCTCTAAATAATTCAGGAATTGCAATTGAGTCGAAAAAGGCTAAAAGGAAAAATAAGTCGTTATGCTTAAGCGACTGATTGAAAATTGGACCTTCAGAATGGACCAGCTAAAGCGTAGCTGCGGCCAACATTTGAAAGGAATTATTTTTAAAAAATAAATGGCATGAATTGTTCTTTCGGTTGAAAATAAAGTTCACACTATTTCATTCAATTTTATGTCTTTTATTCGTTTTTGAAAAAAGTACCTCCTAATAAATCACCCTATACAAGCAGGCTACGTCATGTCTTAATAGCAACCATTTTAATGGCGGTTATTTCAAATTTTTATTATAAATTACATAATTTTTAATGTTTTACACTTTTTTCATTAAATTTAAAATTTTGCTTTAAAAGCACGGAAAAACTTGAAAGCTAAATGAAAGCTTTTGATTCTAGATATCATTATATTTGTTTTGAAACCTCTTTTCCATTCAAATAATTTTATGTTAGCAACATTTAGTATTTTTTCTAAGAAATGCTCTCCAAAAATAGAAAGCTTACTGAAAGATTTTAATTAAAATTATTTGTTCCTTCATTTGAAATCTATTTTCCATCCGATTACCTAAATTAGAAACAAATTTGAAATTATTATTGAAAAGCTCGATGAAAACTTGAAAGTTCAAAGAAAGCTTAAAGTTTTAAATATAATTCTATACGTTCTGAAATCTATTTTCCATTCATATTTTATGTTAACAACATTTACAAAATTTTCTATAAAAAAAGCTTTCTAAAGAATAGAGAAGCTTACTGAAAGCTTTTAATAAAAATAAAAAATATAATTTTTGAAATCTGTTTTCTATCCGATTAATTAAATTTGAATCAAATTTTAAATTTGCATTGGCTAGCTTTGAAAAAATTTAAAAGCTTTAAGAGAGCTTTATAAGTTTATATATTTTCAATACGTTTTGAAATTTACTTTCGATCCGAACAATATTATGTCGACAACATTTGGAATTTTCTCTATTAATAGCTTCCTAAATAACAGAGAAGCTTACTGAAAGCTTTTATTTAAAATTTGAAATGTTATCTTTGACATTTATTTTCTATCTGATTAATTAAATTTGAGTCAAATTTGAAATTTTCCCTGAAAGCTGGGCCAAAACTTAAAAGCTTAAAACTTAAAGCTTAAAGTTTTGATATAATTTTATATTCCTTAAAACCTATTTACCATCCCTATCATTTATTCTGATTGAAATGTAAAATTTATAAACAAAAGCTCCATGAAAGCTTATAAAACTCGAATGATTACCATTGCCATTGTACACATTCAATATGGAGTTTTATGATCAAATATGGTTACATATCACTCCCATATCCTACTCCGATAGAAATCCGATCTTATCCGAAGTTTAACGATACTGCTCGATTTACAAGTTTGGATCTGTTATAAATCGGAATGGTAATTAAATTCAATTAATCGATTATAATTAAAAATAAATTATTTACAACTGTTCCATGGTATCACATCGACAGTGTTTATTTACTCAATTTGCGATCGTTGGTTGATCAAACCATATATGTACGATCAATGTTTGATTTTCAATAAACAAGAAAATATTCTCATTGCAGACGGGAAAAAAATCCGTATGCAAACAAACAGAATTTTATTTTCGGAATCCAACAAAAATTCATTAAGGGTTTTCGTTCCAAGTTTATTCAAGTAATAAACATTGTAACATTTCCACTTAAATACTTTTAAAAAATTTTAAAGTTAATATCTCTCTACTTTTACAATAAGAGATTATCATTATCAGACAACATTTTCAAAATGTTAACTATTATTTGATGAAATAAAATGCCGATGTATTTTAAATAGAATTTTATATGAAATGTAAATATATGGTTAAGATTAGAGATTATTATTATAAGTTTGTATAACTATATTAGGAAGTAAAGAGCTATCACTTACCCAAGACATTTTTTTCTACAAAGATTTTTTAATGGAATTGAAGAATTATTCTTGTTTACCTAGCGATGATATCAAAAAAATATTTCAACCGTCATTTGATTTCAAAAGCAAATAAAAATTATTTTTAATTAAAAATATCGAAATACGAGATAACGAAGGGTTGGTTGACCCTGCCCGTTCAACGTTAGAAAGTTGAAGTAACTAGGTACTTATCTATCAGAATGATAATTAGTTTAGAAACGACTTTTTTCTGGATAAATAAGATCTCGTTCCCTTAATCTGGACTTACCAGTTTTTCCTTCCATACACGGAAATAGATATTAGACCAATTACTGATTTTAGGAATAAATTGACATGTAACTTGATTTATTGCTTAAAATAATCCTATTGATTATTGAAAGTATCCTTTAGATGCTAAATATCAGTAAAATGATGATTTTAATAAATATTGGGATTTTTGGAAAATTGTCCAATTTTCACGAAACCAATTTCAGGATAAATGATCATCGAGAAATTGACTATATGAAACTCTAGCAAATTGAAAGATTTGAATTAAATTAAATAAAATATTTGGAAAATTGCTGATTCCTTTCAATAATTAATGAAAATTCGAAGGTGTTAAAAATGCTATTTTAAACACTCTGAACATTAAAAAATATTGAGGCTTTATTCCGTTTCTTCCAAGCTATGTTGTATGTTATAAGCCATTTAAGAAAAAATTTCTAGTCACTTACTAGCTGAAACAAGTTCAAATAATATTTGTAGGCATCCAGTTATGGGCTAAGAAATATTCCGTTTCTCTAATCATTTTAAAAACCAAATAAGCTACATGTTAGAACATATCGTGGGAAATCAGCAGAGTTAACAAAAGTAGTGAAACCTCCGGAAAAGAGGCTTGCTCCAAGTCCTATTTGAATGACATTACTCGATTGTTAGGAATATGTATAAAATTGAAGTTCTAAAAATTAACGTTTCAGGCATTAGTTCCAACCAATGTCTCGTCTTCTTCAGGGAAAAAATAAGTCTAAAAAATGCCTGGACAAATAGTCCGATTTAAATTAAGATTGTAACATCTGTAATCAAAATAGAGATGGCCTGGCCAATGTCATGAACATCATTCCATTCAATCATTGTTCAATTCACAGCATCCAATAAATATACAACGCATTGTAATCAGAATATTAGAAAATTCCCGTTACCCTTCTATAAAAGGGCGAGCAGCCGTAGTGCATTTTACTCTTAAACCAGCTGACGGTCACACTGGATCTGGTTGTGGATGATTATCAAAAGCTTATAACAATTTATATTTTTATAATAATAATATGTTTTTAATAAAGATTAAAAAATTAAATAAACTCTTTTATGATTGTTTCCCTAATAGATATTAATTATCTATTACAAGTGGCGCCCAACGTGGGGCTCGAACCCACGACCCTGGGATTGAGAGTCTCATGCTCTACCGACTGAGCTAGCCGGGCTAGCTTATATATATATAAATTATTTATTACAAGATTAAATAATTAATTAAGATTACATTAAGATTAAATTAATTCTTAATTAAGATTAAATTAAGAATTAAAATAAAATAAAATCAGCAATCCATTCCTATAAAAAATTTTAATATTAGAATTTTGTATGTGTACAAATCTGGCTAAGTGGTAGATATATTAGCCCTAATTTACTGCCCCATATTTTACGAATCCAATTCCAACTTCAATTTTTTATTTTCCATTTTGGAAAAAAATCGATGCTGAACCTTCAATTTTATAGAATTTTCCTGACAGTATCGCAAAAAATTAGAATTTTCGGAAAATTCATATTAAGAACCGGAAAATCTGATAAAGAAAAGTGGAACCCAATTGTACAGTGAGGAAATTGTAGTACAAGCTTTATTCAAATAATTTACCTTCTGATTTTATAGAGGTCGATAAAAGAGCATAGCGGAGAAATGGGTTCTTACCTGGATAACTCTTATAATTTCCCGGAAAATTTTTAATTTTTAAAGTTCGAAATTACTTCAAAAATCGATTTTTAAGAAATTTAATAATCAATTTAAATTTATAGTTCTTTAAAGCCAAAAAATATTTAAACTTAAAAATCCAAAAGAATATTTACAAAATTTAAATACAAATAAAAAACAAAATTTAAAACCGGATATTTCCCCAAAATCGGAAAATTTTGGAAAAATTGAAATATTTTGTGAATATCGATCAATTCTGAAAATCTACAAATTTTTCCAACATCCGAAAATTTTATAAAAATTAAGAAAATCCATGAAAATTGGAATTTCGAACTTAGACTTCCTGAATATGCAAATAATTATTTTATTAAAATTTGATTATTGAAAAAAATCAGATATTTCAATTTTCTTGATTCTAAGCAACTTTTTTTTAACAGGTCAGTTCGAATGATAAGTTTCAAGGTAGTGCATCGTAGGCATCATATGCAGCTAATTGTCTGCTGGATTTACAGATTATACATTTATAGAGTAAATGCCATCCTAAACTAAATTTAGCGTACTAGAAATAAACCTCCAAATTAAATACAAAATGCGATAATTTGATATCGATAATTTCTTTCTGTAATCATAGCTGAAATATCAAGCGATTATTGTAGCGTTGAAGCGAAATTGGCAGCAATTCAAAATCATATTCGTAATGCCTGTTTTACTGGCTCTATGCCTTTGCGGGATGAATATTTGCGGTGGACGGTCCCAAACCCAAATGATTCCTTGAGTTTTTAAGCTTTTCCAGAGCTTTTATAAGAAAATATCAAATTTAATTAAAATTTAATTATTCGGATAAAAATGAGATTTGAAACCGAATAAAATTTTATTCTAAACTTAAAGCTATTACTGAGCTTTTATTGTAATATTTTGATTTTCGTTGCAGTTAAATTATTTGGGTGAAAAGTGGGTTTAAGTACGAGCTAAATTTCATTGGAAACCTGAAGGTTTCTTGGGGCATTTAAGGCATTTGTAGGATTTTTATAGGAACGCTTATAAGTTCCATATTTGATTAAAATTGATTTAATCCAAATAAAATTTTGGAACTTATAAACTTGTATTCAAAACTTAAAGCTTATCTGCGATTCATATAAATCGAATAAATTGGATTGAAAATGAATAAAATCAGTCGTTCAATATAGAGCTTTCATAAAGTGAGCGAGAGGAGGAGAATCAGAAATCGCAAAAGATATCAAAAGATAGTCAAATTTTAATTAATTTAACTCAAATTGAGTATCCGAAGATTCAAGTCGGACTGATACTGCACAATTTATTGATAATGGGAAAAACCAGGCTAGCTATACGCCACCCTCATCTTTCGATCGACTTAATTCTAATGGACTAATGATAATAATTAAATTAAATGTATTCTTATTTATTTATTAATTAAATATTAATTTTATTAATTTATTTAGTTTTATTTATTTATTTATTTATTTGTTAAATTATTGATATTGAATTAATTGAAATTTCAATCGGTCCCTTCAGCGGCTCCTCCAAAATTCGTTGTTATAAAGAAATCCCATCGTACCGGTCGTGAGCTATTAGCTTGGTTCGACGCTGTCTTCTTAATCCTATAATTTTTACTGCAATAAATAGAAGAAAGTCAAATTAAGCGAGCTTAAATTTGATATGTATTTGAACAACTAAATAATTACCCATTCTTTATACCATTTAAAAAAGAGGTAGGTATAATCCCATTGATCCGGATTATGACGTTCCACTACCGAAATCCATCTTTATCCATAATAGCAGTTCCAAGTTTTCGATTAGTTTTGTCGACTTTTAAGATGCTTTTGTTTTTATAAAATTTAAGTTTCCATTAGAATAATTAAATGGATGGAAAATAGATTCGACGCGTCTTAAACTTTAAGTTTTTTATGCTTTCAAGTTCTCGTGAAGCTTTTTAAGGAAAATGTTAAATTTGCTTCAAATTTCATTAATCGGGTAGAAAGTAGATTTAAAAAATACCCACTCTAATTTTAATTAAAAGCTTTCAGTAAGCTTTATTATTCTTTTGAAAGCTTTTGTTAGAGACAATTCTAAGTATTGTTAACATAAAATTTTGCGGATGGAAAATAAATTTCAAAACGTATAAAATTATATCTCGAATCAAAAGCTTTCGTTAAGCTTTCAAATTGTTACCGAGCTTTTGAAGGAAAATTTCAAATTTAATGAATAATGTAAAAAACAGGCTAATCACCTGATTATCAGATATTTAGACATGGGAATACCTAATATAATTGATTATTTCAGAATCTTGAGTCAGAATCTATAGACAGAATTTATCGCAATTTAGCTCAAAATAAAATATATAAATGTGGGTTTTCGATATCAAAATTGAACTGACAGATTAATTGATAGATCACCCTAGTTATCCCCTATTTGAATTCATTTCAAAATATCAAAATATTAAACTTTCCGGGAAATTATAACTGCCAACCCTCAAAAGTCACAGTTTTCTAATTTCGGCCTGTATAAAATCAATGGATCGATTTTTAGAAAAAGTTTGTTTATCAATTTCCTCACTGGTTCCCTTAAGTTTCATTTCCCATACTCACTCATATTATTCGATTTCTTAATAGAATTTTTTGGAAATTGACATTCCTCACATGACTATCAGAAAATTCTATAAAATTGATAATTAACATAAAAAAAAATTCTTAACAAAATCTCACCGTTAATTAATTAGAAATATTTGGGATTATTGGATTAGTAATTTTTTTAAAAAAACATGTGCGCTTAGACCACACTGCTCCCTCACCCTCACCATCTAAGAGAGAAATTTTTAAGGGTCCAAATGGTTCTTGGGTCACCCGGTAAGAGAAAAAAATATTTGATTCACGCTTTAAGAAAACAAATTTTGAGTCACCCTGTAAGAAATAAAAATTTTGGGTCACCCTGTAAGAGTAAAAAAATTGGAGAGGTAAAATTTGGGTCACCCTGTAAGAGAATAAAATTGTTGAGTAAAAACATTTTGGGTCACCCTGTAAGAGAGATAAAATTATCGAGTAAAAATTTTTGGATCACCCTGTAAAAGAAAGACTATTTTGGGTCACCCTGTAACAGAAAAAATGTTGTCCTTCAGTATTTGGCATCTGCACACTGCACCTGCATTTCCTACCTCAATTTAACTGGTTTTGACGTCTGGATAGGTCTGACTTCAGTATTTAATTCCGGTATAGAAATAATTCTAAACGCTGACAAGCCAAACGTCCAACCAACTTCCGTTACATCAATTTTTGGTTTACCCGCGGCAAAGAAGTTTCACTTCAAAGAATTTTTTTAAAAATTGGTAGAGAAACTTTCATAGAAAATCGATCTAATTTATTGTTTGCAATCCAATTTTTAACGGGAATTTAAAAATATATGTTGGGAGGGGACCGCCTCCCTAAAGTTGTTGATTAATCATTGAAATCCTCCCTTATTTGAATCTATTTCTAAATTTTAAAATATTAAATATACCGGAAAATCTGAAGTCAATTCCCGAAAATAATCCATACGCTGATCCATACTAATTTTTATATCGGGGTAAAAAATACCCTTGGTGTTAGGCGCTGAGCACCCCTTATATACGCTTGCTTAAGATTTAGTAAAAGAATCGATTTGTTTCCGTGTATAGTCAGTGCCATTCAATTAATTTCCTATTTCATCTTATTAATAATATTTATTTTTTTTTTGCAGATATCACGTAGGCGCCTTTCAGTTCATCGTCGCAAAAACTTATTGTTTTCCGATGCTTGGAATATAATTCAACATTTTTTTTTGCACATTTTGTATGTTGGTTTGATGGAGAAAATCATAATATATGAAAGGAAGAAACATAAATTGCCTACACGTATTTGTATGCACCGGGATTATGTTCTTCTTGTTCATATACTTTCCTACTCATCGGAACATGGAACATCATAAATCCAAGAACAATTGACCAAGTTGCATTTATTGCATTTCGTTGGCTTCTTATTATTAATTGCATATACTACTTTTAGTATAGTTACTATCTTTGTAATACCTCCTTTCGACAAAAGACAATTACGATGAAGATGAAATTAAGAAGAAAGATGACATGTACAATATCGAATAAATAAATTGAATTTTAAAAATTCCTATGAAATGAAACATGAAACAATATCGTGCACGTGAATTAAATTAACACGATTCGAACGTGTGTGTGAATTGTGAATAAATTGTATGGATATTGAGTCGAACCGATCAATCGTCTCAATAGCCACATCTATCACAAATCTAACTTGGATTTTTTCTTATATTTAAATTTTCAATATCTCGACCAAAAAAAAAAAAAATAAATAAATTGAAAGAAAAGCAAATCAACAATGGCTAAGAAGCGGCAGTCAAGAAAAACACGAGATTCGGATTGTTGTAGTATCAACTTTGTGAAGTACGTGCTTCACATATTTAATATCATTTTCTTTGTAAGTATTTTAAATATCAGACTTTTTTAAATTTCTTTGTATAATAATTATTTACTTTAAACATTTCTTTTACTCATTTGAAACAATTATTTATTTATTTTATTCCTTACTTCAAGACGAAAAAATATTTTCCAGAGAAATTTGATGGAGAAAAACGCTGCAGACTACTACCTTTAGTCGAAATATACAAACAGAACCGCTGTATATCTTTTTAACGATATTTTATTCATTACACCTAAACTTTGAAATAAATTTTTTATTTAGGAGTAAAATCATTTATTTCTTAATAATTATCTTAATGATTTGTTTTAAGAACACCCGTTTGACCAAAAAATTCATTGTTTCGAATCGGTCATTGGCATAACTTTTCCGGTTAATTAATTATGAAGTAAATCTGGGTAATTAACAAAGAAATAATGTCAAGGAACCTATTGACCGGAATAATTTTAAATAAACATAAAAATCTATTATCACCTACAATCTACTTATAGAAAGTTAAATGTTAATGATTTTGTCAAGTAAAAAAAAACGATCATCACGTAAATCTATTAATTAGCTTGAAACGTGATTGAGATGGTCTGACATGCCCATGGACAATAGTACCAATCTCTCAATATAACGTTAGAATGATTGACAACAATTGGCTTGTTAGTTATTTTACATTTACAACAAATAAATTTGTATCATATTTAAAGTACCATTTTACACGTAATTTAATATAATTGAGGAGCAGAGATGCCCATAATTCTTATTTTATTTTTCTATTTTATATATATTCTTGTACCCATTTAATGTTTTATGATTATGGTTATTATCTGCTCTTTTATGAGCAATCTATTGTTAAGTAACAACATTTAGACAAAACGATGATAATAAATAAAGAGAGAAAAAACCCTTTATTCCTCTTAAATGACTCTTTAAGGAACATAATTCATAATAATTATAACAGTTTTTAAGATGGAAAAAAATCGAATAAAAGACAATTTAAAAAAGTGTTTTATTTTTCCGTATATAAAACTATTAATCAAATAAATTATTATTTCGGATTCAAATATTAATTTAACAGGCGTTTCTCTACAAATTTATTTGTGGAAAGTCGTCAAAAACAGCGGGATGCTGCTACAAAAAAAAAAATAAATGAACAGATAAACTTAAAGGCCTTTTTTTGAGAATGGAAAATAAGCGGTTAAGAAAAAAATTGGTTGTAAACATACAATTACTAGAATGGGTTCGGTATAAGATGTTGACTTCGAACATATATATATACAATTTATGTAAGACATTTTTTATTTGATTGAGGTCGATTGATTTATGAGAGGTTGGGTTGATTGAAAAGTTAGAACACCTCCTGCAGAATTATTTAAGGTTTCGATAATTTGAATAATTTTAATTAAATGTTGAGGAAAGATGAAGGATTAAGGAGTAATTTCATTTAGAATAAAATCAATTTTTTATTTTAAGCTTTTAAAGAGCTTTCTATACTCTAGACGTGTTTTTTTTTTAGAAAACTTGCAAATTTCGATAAATAATCATCATCTAAAATCTAAATAGAATACACATTTCGAAACGTATACGATCATTTCCATCACTCAAAGCTTTTATTGAGCTTATAATTATTTGGGTAAGCTTTCGCGAGGATCTTAAATTTCATTTCAATTTAATGAATAGGACAAAAAATTTGGTTCCAAATTATAAAAAGTCAACTTTTAATTTTAAGCTTTCAAGGAGCTTTCTAAACTTTTAACGTTGTTTATGCTAGAAAATTTGAAACTTCGTTAAGGATCGTTATCTATATAAAAAAAAACATTTCAAAACGAATGCAGCTATTTTCATAACGTAAAGCTTTCCGTGAGCTTATAATGGTTGGGGAAAGCTTCCGCGAAAATCTCAAATTTTAATTAAATTAAGTGAATCGGGAAAGAATTTGATTCCAAATTTTATAAAATCAATTTTTAATTTAAAGCTTTTGAAGAGCTTTCTAGATTTTCGATGCTTTTTTTTGGGAAAACTTGCAATTCCGTTAAAGGATCGTTATCTAGATAGAAAACGCCTTTCAATACGAATACAAATTATTTCCGTAACTTAAAACTTTCCTTGAGCTTATAATTATTTTGGAAAGCTTTCGCGAAGATCTAAAATTTCATTTCAATTTAATGAATTGGTTAAAAATTTGCTTCCAGATTATATAAAATCAACTTTAAATTTTAAGCTTTCGAAGAGCTTTCTAGACTTTCGATGCTTCGAAAACTTGAAATTTCGTTAAAGGATTGATATCTAGGTAGAAAACACATTTCAAAACGTATACAATCATTTTCGTAACTTAAAGCTTTCTTTGAGCTTTTAATGTTTTAGGAAAGCTTTCGCGAAAAATTCGAATTTAATAATAATTTAAATTTTATGAATCGGATTAAAATTTGGTTCCAAATTATATAAAATTAAATTTTAATTTTAAGCTTTCAAAGAGCTTTCTAGACTTTCAACGTTTTCTTTTAAAATCTCGTTAAAGGATCGTTATCGAGATAGAAAGCGTCTCTCAAAACGTACAAAATTATTTTTTTAACTTAAAGCTTTAATTGAGCTTAGAATGGTTTGGGAAAGCTTCTACGAAAATCCCAAATTGAATTTAAATTTAATGTATCGTTAACAAATTTGATTCCAAATTATATAAAATGAATTTTTAATTTTAAGCTTTCAAAGAGCTTTCTGGACTTTAACCGTTTTTTTTAAATTTCGTTAAATTATCGTTATTTAGGTAGAAAACACATTTCAAGACGTATATAATTTTTTTCGTAACTTAAAGCTTTCTTTGAGCTCATAAAAGTTTAGGAAAGCTCTAGCGAAAATATCAAATTCCATTTAAATTTTAAGAATCGGATAAAAATTTGATTCCAAATTATATAAAATCAACTGTTAATTATAAGCTTTCAAAGAGCTTTCTAAACTTTGAACGTTTTTTGGACAAACCTAGAAATTTCGCTAAAGGTTAGTTATCTAGATAGAAAACACATTTAACTCAAAGCTTTCCTTCAAAAATTTCAAAATTTCGGAATGGATTCAAATAGGGCATAGCTTAGGTGATCTATAAAAAATATAAGGTCAGGGTCTCCCCTCACAACTTATATTTTTAATATACAGTCGAAAATCGATCAAAAAATTCGATCGATTTTTGTTTAAATATTTCGGAGGAATTTCTAAGGATAACAAATTTTCAAAAAATTTTTTTGAAAAAATCATCCATTTAATGTTTAAATTTTTTTGGAAAAGAATTGTCGATTTCATAGAATTTTTATGGCAGTATCGGGGAAAATATAATTATTTTACGGGAAATTTGTTTAAGAAATCGGAAAATCTGAATATACACAATTAAATTTAAGGTTATAGCGAGGAAATTAGAAAATTTATATTAAAATGAAAATTATCCCTTGTATTCATGGGCATCGATACATGAAGTATATCAAGTAACAGATTACTTTTTGAAGAAACGGTTATAATTTTCCGGAAAATTCTAAAATCAAAGAAATCTTGAAATAAATTCAAAAGGGTATAACTTAGGTGATCCACAAATATCATTAGATGATTAAAATCCTATTTAAAAAATAGGACAATCTGATGATGGGGAATTAAACTTAAGGCTATAATAAGGGATTTGTATTAGCAAACTTTTTTAAAAAATTAAACTCATGATTTGATATGGTCCGCTTCAACAAGCATAAAAAACAATTGGTATTCTTCAGAAAAATCGTTAAAATTTTCCGGAAAATTTTAATTTTTCCAAATTGATTCAAATAGAAGACGACTTAAGTCATCTATCAATATAATAAATTTAGGGGCTCCCCTCACAACTTATATTTTTAAAATCTCCTTAAATATTGACTTGTACAAAACTCGTACGATTTATAACATTTCAATGAATTTTCTGAAAAAAAATTGGTTGTTTTTGTTTTAAATTTAAAGAATTTTCTTTTACTCGAGGGGTTTTCCGTGGAACCGTTCCAGAACTCCCTC
>JANTOP010047778.1:0-48063 GCA_027564815.1 Symmerus nobilis | reverse complement strand
TAGGTACCGGTACCTAATACAATGTAACGAGTACTTATAGTTAAACGGATCCGAGTACTCGGATCCGAAAAGTAACTTAACTTTGCATCTCTATTCGCTATACCACTAAGATTTAAAAGCACCCCAAGGTATATAAGCACATTGTAGATCCATGTTTAGGCTTTTCTTAAAATTTTTATTATCAAAATTGGAGAGTCTACACTGTATAGAAAATACTATTACTTAACCCTTCATAAATATTCGAAGTCTGGTTATATTAAAATGAATCTCCACAGTTCCCAGATACAACTTTTTAAATTATTAATAAGAAAAACATTGGCTTCGTTAAGTTTATACAAATTTATTAACCTTTAGAAATGCAAAATAATAAATAATAAAAAAAAATCATTTCCCCGTTAACTCCTTCTTAATTGGTGTCACCCCCAAATATTTATTGGATAGAAAATCAAATTTTTGAAAATGAAAAATAGCTTTACGTATATCATTTTCAAGTAGCGCCGTACTATCAATAGAAGTACTGTGAAAATAACAAGGAAACGATTAAACGATTTATAGCCATTTACAAAAATTACCATTATCCACTTGCCTGTTCCGAACATCTAATTTTTTCGTGCTATACGATTTGGTGAGGAGATCTTCGATAAAACTACGAACAGCTTGAACTAATATTCGATGAGCTGATAAATGGTAAACTCCTGAAACAAATAGAATAATGAATGAATTTTATATAAAATTAAATCTAAAATTCAAGATATACCATCAACGATTTCTTCCGGGAACAGGTTAATTTGAATATTTTTACATGTACTATTAATCCATTGCCTTTCTACTTCTAAATCTGGATCGAATGGCATAATTGTTTTGTATGGATCAGTCAATATGGCAGATATATCTAACGGTTTCTTCGGATTTACCGATTTCTTATCATCTTCACTTGTTATATCAATAATTAGATTATCATTCTCTAGAATAGTTTTATGGAAGGAATTCTTTTCAGTATATTGTTTATGGATCCAACTGTTAATCGTTTGACAGTAACTCAACGATAAACTTTCCATTTCCTCTCGTTGTATTTCATTTTTTATCAATTCCTTCAATTCATTGCCATTCGTCTGATTCTCAATATCCGATTTCGTTTTGGAAATGTTAATCGGAGGTGGTGCATAACCGTACTGTCGACCACATAAAATTATATCTTTTGTCGACCATTGTGATTTATTCGTACACAGATTTGGATGTTTCTTTAAAATTCGATTAATCTGTTTGGCTCGTAACCACTGAAAGAAATAAAAATTTATAAATGGGATGGGATTTACGACGAGTCAATTCTCGACTCACCTCATAATTCCTTTGCTTCGCTGCCGTCATTTTGTTATAAGATTCGATCTTATCAACGACAAACGGAAATGTTCGATTAAAATTAATTAAATTTGCCATCGAACTGATCAATGGAATTTTACGAAATAAATATAAAACAGCCGATCGAATATTGGTGAAATTCTGTTTAAAAAAATCGTCTGTTATACGTTTTTCATAATTCGGTGTATCGTCGACTATAATAATTGCTTTCTTAGCATAGATTTGATTACCAGTTAAACCCGATTTTCGATAAGTTTTCGATTTGATTGATGGATTATTTACGATCGGTTGAGGGAATTTATTGTTTAAATGATTCGAAGTGATCGCTGATTTTTTAAATAAATTTATTTGTGGCTTTAGCAATGATTCCTGCTTAGGTTTAGTTGTCGGGGATTTCAATACATGAATTTGTCCATTTTTTAAAAATACATTTTTAACCGAATTAATTGGTGGTTTTGGTGGTTCAATTGTATTCACAGGCACAGGGGATTTAATAAGAATTTTATCTGGAATTATATTCGTGGTAACTGTTTCATTTTTAATTGGAATTGAATTTTGTCCGGACGAATTTCCTAATTGTGATGTGATGTTATTCTTAAATTCATTTAAAGGTTGAATTTCACTTTGATCCGGCACTCGGATTAATTTAATATTTTTTGGATTATTCGGATCGACCGATAGTTCCATTAAAACCAATTTACCATTCGTATCAACACATCGAATTCGTTTATTTTTTATCATCAACATATTTACCGACTTTTTCGGTTCAACGTCTGGTGGTTTTAATGGTTCAGATTTAACATTCGAATCGTCGGTATCGCCATTACTTTCCACTTCAGCTTTTATTTCATTTTCATTCTCATTCATCTCCTCATTCCATTCCGGTTCGTGTTTAATGTTTGGTAGATTATCCATTGATGTGGCATTTTGTTTCGAACTGAAATCATAATTGTGATCGTGAATGGACGCTGAAAATTCGATTTTAACATTTTCAGGTACAAGGACAGGTTTATTTTCGATCACTTCTGATTTGATCGTATCACAATTTTCATTGATCGATTTATTCAACCAAATTTCAACGATCGTTTCGGCACCCATCGTTTGTAAACCGGTCAGTTTATTATCCAACACTAAATTATGGATGATTTGTAATGGTTTTTGGTTGTAGTCATCCTTAAAATATAATTGAATTCGAATAGGAAATTCACCCCAGCCACGACGTGATATTCGAAATGGCGGTGAACTAAAAGGGAAAATTAAATAGTTAATTGGTTGTACCGGAAATTATCACTACGTACTCTGATTCAACGACATCGTTCGGTTTATAGGATGAATGTAAATAATATCGGACCTTATCCACGATCCTTTCAATTGGTGTTTCCGTTTTTGTCGATACGTACAACAACCATTTATGGGATATTCCACCATTCACGTTCTTCTCATCACCAATGTATTTTGATGTGTTTCCTGCAAGAAATAGCAAGCAGAGATTTTTTTTACTATTTTTAAAATCACTCGATTCACAAACCGGTAAACCGAAATATAGAAAAAGAATAAAGATAATATTTCTATCGGTATTGGATCAAATTTCAATGTTCCAACATGAGTCATTAGTGATAAAAATCGATAATAAATTAATTAATCTTAACCTAAGCCGTAAATACCTACGTCTTTACGAAAGTATGAGTTTGGTAGAAATAAAAATATCCACAGAAAGTTCGTTTTGGGAAGAAAATTTAATATTGGGGAACATACAGGTTTAATTATGATTCGGTTTGATGGAGAAAATACATGTTATAGTCCACTAACAGATGATTCGTCAAGAGAAGTAAATATCGATGGTAAATTGAAAGTATTTACGGACGACGTACCTTACAATGGTAGTACTCTTGGATGGGCACCCATAGTCGATTTAACAAGGTAAGTAAAAGCATACATAAGTTCTTACCAACAACAATCAAATGTCGTATTTGATCCCGACCTCTTGCTGAATTTACCTTAACTATTGGTTGAGTAGGCATATTCGGCTCAACGTACCTCGGTATTTTCTAAAATGAAATTAAATCAAATTATTGATGGAAATCAAATTGAATTTTACATACAATAGGTTGGTCCGGTTCGATTTGTTCCTTAGCATTTCGCTTATTCGGTTTAACCAAAACTTTTTCCAAACTCTTCTGTGCCACTTTGGCCGCCTCCCGGGGCTGTCTAATTCTCAATATTTCATCATAATCGATCGGTTTCTTGCCGATTAATTTTTTCAGTGACGGATGAATGGTAGGTTGGTAGGGTAAATGGGAATCTAAATCGGTCGATTTACTTGGACCGGCTGTCGATTCCTGGTCCATAATTTTCAATTCATTTTGTGAGTATTCAAGGGTTCGTTTCGTGTAGTAATGGGACACGACACCGTATCGAAGTCGATGCATTAATAATTTTATTTCGGACAATTTCGAATCGATATCATCAATTTCCTGAGCTTTTTGCTTCAATTCCTTATCGAATTCCTGGAAAATTATCCGCTTAATTTTTGAAACACGGTCTTCGGGATCAGGTACATTTTCACCGGTCGGTGAGTGCTTGAACCGTTTACTATTATTGTCTTCATTTCGACAGTGGTCATCCAATTTCTCATCCGATTTACGTTTCAACGACATTATTTGTTATTGATAAATTATTTATTCAATCAAGTACCATACATTTGAGTTCAGCCGTTCACCGTTCAGCCCAACCAAACTCCAGACTCCTAGAACTCTTCCAGATTGTATAAACACGTCACGGGAGCTTTAATATTTGTAAATTAATTAAATATTTTTAAATAAACAAATGATTAAGCCGAAATTTGGCGAAAATGGGAAATTTGGATTTGTTTTGCAAACATTTTAGAACTGCCCTCAATAATAGATTTGACAGTTTACAGCGGGTGCGGTTATCTGTAAGGTAAATGTCCCACTTGGCAGGCATAATTTTTAATGCCGTAGGATGGTCAATAGCGGATATTTATTGTGAAAGGATGGCATCTATATATAAAAGTCTATGGAAAGATATTATCAAGGTTGGGACCCTAATTCCCAGCTAAAATAAATGTGAAAATTACTGCATAGTCTACCTTGTAGAACTACCAACAAATCTCTCGTGAATTAATATTAGAGAACACAGGAAATTTCACCTTGACTAAATAGAACCTACGTAGAGTCTACGTGATCTCAAATGAAATTATTTTTAAATATTTCAGTGTTGTCATTTTTTTTTTAAATGATTATTTCATGCTAGAAATTTCACCCTGATTTTAGGAAAGGTCGATATAAAATCGAAATAGCAGCAAAATCGGTTGTTTCATGAAAATTAAACATTAAGAGTTCTTGATATGAATTCAAATAGGGGATGAGCTGCGTGATTTTTCAACAATTTAAGATCAAGGGGTCACCTACCAACATATATGTTTAAAAGCCCCTTAAAATTCGACTTGTACAAATCGAATCATTAATCGAAATTTTCGTAAAAATTTTAATTTTTTTCCAAAAATTTTTTTATCTAACGACGGGAAAATATTTCTAAGTTATTTACGACGAGTTTTTATTAAGAAAATTTTTTCAACAAATTAATCGTTTTGAATCTTTTCGTTTTTCTTGCAGTAGCTTCGATTTTATAATATTTCTCTGCCTATCTTGTAAAAAACTTAAATTTCCGGAAAATTTTCTTTGAGACTTAAGGGTAAAATGAAAAAATTATGGAACAAACTTTTCCATAAAATGCATCCCCTGATTTTAGGGGAGTCGATAGAAGGTGCGCTTTGAAAAATAGTCATAATTTCCCGAAAAATTCAAAATTTGGTAACTTAAAAACGTGTCCAAACAGAGAATAATCACATTGATCTGTCGAGACTTCTCCCCCCCCCCCCCCCCATCGCCATCCCCGATTTAGATTAAGTTAGATAAATATTATGCATTTAACCGTTTCTACAAAATTTATTCCCAAAACATTAAATTCAAAATGGGTGAAAGAACAGATACTGCCGTAAGGGGATTACTTTATATATTAAAATATCAAAATTTGAAATACGATCACCTATGCAGGCTTAACTCTACGCTCAAACAACACTGTCAATGCCCTTGGCTTCTGTATTTCTATAGTCTTCAGTCAAACGAATTTGATAGTTTCCCACCCTTTTCCAACTTCCTCTGCATAATATACGATTTAAAGTCACTTCTAAAGTATAGATAAAGTTTAGAAAATCGTGGGAAAATTTAGACAAATCCACCAATATCAGGACATAGGCCAAGAACATGTTAAGATAGTAGAAATTAATTGGACGATATTCAGAGAATTTAATTAATTGCGGGAAATATTCAGGACGAGTCAAATAAATTGCAATTGACAATTTGTAGGAAAATTCCGATATTTCAGAGAAAATCGGGAAAAGTAGAGAAGTAGAGACTAGTACGAGTAATACCTTTAAATTCCTATCTTTTGTTTTTGCAGATTTTTTATTGATTTTGACTTTTTCAACAAAAAAAAAATACATTCTGCGAGAATGATAGAATTTTAATCCCTATTCCGTATTTAATTCTGCTACAGAATTGAACTTCAGGAGTATATAGTAGAAAGTACTACTCGGCGTTCACTCTATGAGATAAAGAGTTCATAGAAATTGATCGTCAAAATTCGTCAAAAAGTGTAAACAATTAGGGAAATAGTCGGAAAATTCGGAACAATTCCGATAGGTAAAATTGGGAAAATCGTAGTAGAGGAAGAAGTTTTGTAAAATTATTAAGATCAAGAAAGTTGGGAGAAGGATAGGAAAAAGTTACAAAAATAATTAATCACAGGACAGGATCAAAGAATGTTTTGAGAAAAATTCACGGTAGAAAAATATCTGATAAAGTGGCGAAAGGTTGACAAACCTCACGAATAGTCCGAGTTTAGCTGGAAAAAATAAAGAGGTCGGATAAGTTGTGGAAAGTTCAAAAAAGTCTGAAAATGCTAGGAGCATTCATGAAAATTAGACTCGAAAACCGTTCAATTTTCAATTTTTGTGTACTTTTGAACCGATTATTTGTTCAAAGCTGTACTGACCGAACGTTGCGTTGCGTATATTCAAATGATGACAATTTCTTCCTAGTTTGGTAGTAGTTGGTCATGAATAATATTTAGTATTTCCCAATATTCCATTCTACCCTTATCTGTACTACTAAATATTTTTATAAATTATCTTACATATTTCATACAATACAGTGAAAAAATAGTTAAAAAATAAATACTTGAAAGAGCCTATAAATAATTTAATAATTCAATCAATTAAGCAACGAATGTATAATTGATAAATTTACTAGACAATGGTATTTACTCGTTGTACTATTAATGGTATGATTTTATTAATCGATTTTTCTACTTATATTTCTAGAAAATATCAACGAAATATTTATGCTATTGAATTTAATAACTGTTTTAAATCGCAATTTTGAATAACATTTTAAACTACTAATCGTCAAAAACAAAGTAACTATTTTTCTAGATTTAAATTTTTTGATTGATTTTTAGTGTTTATTTAGAAATTAATCTCAGGACCATAGAACTACTTTTTATGAAATATTATAATTATTTAAATAATTTCGCTGATTTCATTAGAAATTGTAGTCTAAATATAATTTACTACATTGATATCACAGCAAATAAAATATAATCTAAGTAATTACTAAATTGACGTCCATCTATAGGAATTTCACGGTGTCTGAACGGTTGAATGCTTGCCGATATTACCTCCTAATACTTGCCGAAATTACTTACCATTAGAAGCTATGTAGTAAAAAGTCAATAACAAAAAGCATTTAAAAGGCAAGCAAATTAACCGTTCAGACGTCCGATTACTTTATAGATGGTCGTCAATTTACACAGGAAAATCAAATTTACTGACATTCAGCAATGTTTTCTTAATTTAAATAATTGCGAATTTTAAACAGATTGGCTAAATTTATTTCACTATTAGCTAACATGTAAAGCATAAAAACTTAAATACAGCTTTTCTTTATTTACCTTAGAAAAGTTAATTTTTAGTATTTCTTGCTACAAATTAACTGTAATTGAAAAATGTAATGATAAACTTTAGCCTTCCTCGACTTTCTCGACTCGATTTTAATATTCGAGTTCTAAATTTTAAATTCTGTTATCTAATTTCCATAATTAAAAATTGAGTAAATATACTGCAGTAATAATAAGAAATATAATAAGAAATTGAAAACGAATAATTGCTTAATTATTACTAAATTAATAAATAATTACCTAGTCTACATATATTAAAGCTATTATACATATTTACTCGAATTTGATAACGTAGACTGTGGGCTATTTCGTACCTAACTTTTTGAACAACTAAAAACTAAATTCAAGGAAGCATTTACTGGTTTTAAGCATTGTTATTGCCTTTGCGTTTATTTTATGACGATAATTTTGATATTGCTAGTCCATTCGGTTGCAAACTGCTGATCTTGACTTGTCTAAAAATCAGTAAATATATGCAAAACAAATAGTTACACTTAAACTATAAAATAGCGCTCAAAATTTTAAAATCAGTAAATATATGCTAAATACTATCATTATTAAAGCTAAATTATAACATATTAAACACTACAAATCAGTAAATCTATTAAATAATACACGATGTATTCACCAAATTCTAGCCATAACATGTTAAACTTTAGTCTAATAATTGCTGATATTTAGCATCTAATGCAATGGCGTGCAGTTGAATGCGCAGATGGCACCTGAAATATCAACAAAATCGTTACCAATTTTTATTGCTGCAAATTGCTAGGTTAAAAGTTGGAAGAATATTCCACATTTCGGTCTTAAATTTATACGTTCTAGAATCTATTTTCCAACTCAATAATTTAACGTGAGCTGAAAAGAGCTTCAAGAAACTGCCATAAGCTTATCCAAAGCTTTTAATTAAAATATTATTTTATTCATTCTCGCGATAAATAAATTGTCTGTAAAAATTCCATATTTCTTTTCAATTTAATGAATCGGATAAATATTTGATTCCAAATTATATAAGAAGACCTTCAAATTTTAAGCTTTCCATGTGCTTTCGAGATTTTTAAAACTATTTTTGGGAAAAGTTGAAATTTTGTTAAAGGTTGGTATCTAGATAAATTTTGGGAAATAAATTTTAAAACATAAAAAATTAAGTTCGAAATGTAGAGCTTTCGTTGTGCTTTAATATTCGTTTTTTTACATTTAAATGTAATGAATCGTATGAAAAATTCGATTCCAAATTGTGTAAAATGGCACATTAATTTTAAGCTTTCAACGAGCTTTCGAGATTTTCGAAGCTTTTTTTTGAGAAAATTTGTAATTTCGTTAAGGGTTCTTTATTTGGATAGAAAACACATTTGAACACATAAAAATAAGGTGCTGCAAAAAAAGCTTTCTTGGAGCTTTTAAGATTTTATAGAGCTTTTGTACGAAAAGTTTAGTTTTGATATTTTTGTATTTTACCTCAATTAATTTATAAACTTTCTGCATCATTACATTTTCTTGGATCCGAAGAAAATTATCTGGAAATCCGGATCAAATGTCCCGATGTCCGATATTCAAATTTCTTGACGCCGAACCCCTACGAATTTTTGAATTTTTCTTAGATAAATTTCAACTTTTCCGAAATTTTAAATTTTTGTAGTTTTACCAAACTGTTAAAGCAACTTCGTGCGTTTTTACATATTCTCTTTTGCACTCTAGTAATGATCTCTTGAATAAAGCAAATGCATATGATAAAGGCTGCTATAACATTTTGTTAAGGGGACATAAAGTTCTACACGCCTTAAGGAGATGTTGTCTGCACGCCACTGATCCAATATCTAAAAGTTTCCTATATACGTTCAAATTTTCTATGGTCCTGTGCTTAAATGGGGGGTAAAAGCCCGTTTGGTGACTCCTACCTAACCTCCACCCTTTTCTTATATCGAAGTAATTGTCCCGATTTTAATTTTTTCAGATATATTTTCACCAATAACAGAAATATGCGTAACAATGTTGAACATGGTCAACAGCAAGCTACGTATACAGCCATACCGCAAGCAATGAGCGACTCTGACAGTGATACCGAATTACCGTTACACCGGAAGGAATCGTTCAATAATAAACCGCGTAATTATCACCGGTCATACGGTCAACCGGAAAATATGGCGAGGAAAACGATCGCATCAAATCATCCGATGAATGATAAACGTTCAACGATGCGACATCAAAGTTCATCAAACACGGTGACCAGTGATAATGAGGATCGAGTGGATGTGGCTGATAATATTGCGATCCTAGATTCGGGACAGGATAAAAATGTGCGACAACCAATGTCTCGGGCACGATTATGTTGCTTCACCTTTTCAATATTCCTATGTTTTGCAACGGTGATCATTTTCTTGTGGGTCATCCCGTGTGATGATGATCACCGAACATGTCCGGCTAATAGGGAATGGATAAAAACGCATAATTGGGTACGAAATTATGAAGGAATCGAATTGAAAGGGACGATAAATGTTGTGGATGGACTACGGGGTCACACTAAAAATTTGATCTTTATGTATAAGGGATCCGAATTTTTTGCGGACCAACAAAAGGACCAAGAAAAACCTAACGGGATTATATCATTAGTGGGAAATGCTGGGCAGGTGGCTTGGTTCATTCAGATAAATAATGAACCCAGCATTATCGATTGTACGTTAATTGATGCTGATCGAAATGGGGTAATGGATTGCTTGATAATCGATCAGTATGGGGAACTAGGATGCATTCATCCGATCTCGGGGCAATGGTTATGGCATATAGCTGATCGTACTGTTAAATCAGAAGAATTGTTAACATTCCCGCTGATCTTACCCGATCTCGATCGGGATGGTGTCAATGATCTGTTGATGGTAGTATCCAACGGAGATGTTTATAATAGTTTGATTATAATATCGGGATCAAATGGATCGCGGATTGGTGATCGGTATACCATACAGGAGTGCTCCTATTTACATAAATTTCAATTGGATTTGAAGCTGAAGATAAGCTTTAATTGCGTTAGAAACGATACGGAACTACAGATCGTTAAGTCGTTAAAAGATCTATATACACTTGTTACAAATAAATCGATCTTTCTGGATGGGTTGGCAAATGATCGTAAACCGATTAAAATTAATCAACATAAATTTTATGGACAACGAAAAGAGACGATCAGTCAAAGGAATATCTATGCGGTCGGTGGAAAGGAGTTGGTGGTAGAAAACAATGGAAGATGTCCAGATGATTGTAACGTTTCGGTGCAATTGATCAATCGTACATTAAATGGTAAAGAGAATGTGATAAGAGATTTTTCCGGTACAAGAATGTACGGTATGGTACCGGCCGTTCTATCATTTAATCAAACCGATTCAAATAAATTAACGTCCGGTATTCATGGTTTTGTTATAAAATTCTGGGAATGGGGTACTAATGAAACGGATTATGAGCAACCGGATACTTCAAAACGATCAAAACGATTTACTGGAAGTGATAATTTTGATCGATTTGCTGATACGTTACATCGAAAGTCATGGAAATTACCGCCTATTGATCGACCTCGTCGATCAATTAAAAATAAGAAAATGATCCCACATTCAACAAGCAAAATAATAATGCGATTGATCAAAGAGACGGTCGTCTTAATTGTATTCAATTCAACGGATATCCGGATCGAGAATACTAGCCAAAGTAATATTGTTCAATTTTGTCGATCGACCATCAATTCGGAACCGTTGATCGGTCGAAATTTAGCTTCCTGTCAGCCAGATCTAAACTATCAAGAGAATTCTATATTAATAGCTGATCTAGATAGTGACGGTTCACAGGAGCTGGTCTCATTTTATACAACATTTATACCAGTGAATGGTGATTCAAATGAGAAATTAAATTCGATTGGTCGACCGATCGATTCGATATGGAAATTAATTACGTACGTTCAGATACTGCGATTGGAAGCCGAATTACCAAAATTATATAGCGTCGATGAAGCTATTCGGAAATGATTGGTTAATTAGGGAAGGAATTTATTGATCCTGAATATATTCACAAAATCATGAGATCAATTATTTATGACAAGGCCTTTTTCTTAATATTTATCAAATTAATACTTATATTATATTACGATTTTTATCCCATTTTACCATGATTGTATTATAAAATTATAAATTATATTTAAAATGATAAAAAAAAACATTTAATTGTTAATTAAATGGATTTTTTAACGCATTAATTTGCATAAATGTAGAAACCTTTTCAAGTAAATATAATAATGTCTCTTTACATTGAACTTGAAAGTCCTTAACTTGACTTTGATAAATAGATGATTTATCTCGGTATTTAATATACAGGGTGATCACTTTATGCAATCAATTTAATTGCAATTTGAACAATCGTTTTCTGTAAACTAATTATAAAATAGTTCAAAAATAATATGGGATTCGGGAAAAGTTCCAAGGAGAAGTAGTTCACTAATTCACAAAAAATCCATCCTTAGCCCCCCCCCCCCCTAGCATATCCCCGATAACTAATTGAGTGACTTTGGAACAATAATGGTGACTGTCATATATCGGTCGTAATTTCATGTACATAGTTTGTCGAAGTAGTTAAATATTGATATTAATTTTGAACTATACGGTATGAATATAAATATATATTTTGAAAATAAGACCAAAAAAAATATATTATATATCGCCTACAATATTATCAGATAGTTATACATTCTTAATTGAAATTGATATAATTAATTAGTTGTGCTAAAATATTGCACAATACAATTGTAAACAATAAAAATTGTTTTTTCATTTTCTGGTTAAAAAGGATTGTAATTTAACATCCGAATATAATTAGTATTTAATAAAAGCAATTATTTTGTAGATATGTTCCTACTTAGTTTGATTATTGGGCAGGGTGATTTACTTATAAGGATTATACTTAATATGTACTATATTAATACTTCGTGCTTCCGACAAATAAATTTAATATGATCTTATAAATTTAAAATCACAAGTAGCTCAACCACCAGTAATCCCACCGTGTTTAAGCATTTAATCTAGTTAGGCGGGAATAATACTAACGGTCCAATGAGGAAATTGTGGAAAAAAACAATTTTAAAAAACAACCCCCATGATTTAGAGGGGTCGATATAAGGAGTACGTTAAGAAAATGGTTATTAATTCCCGAAAAATTTAAAATTTGGAAATTTGAAAACGAATTCAAATAGGAGATAACCAGGGTGATCTATCAATACTTTTACTGCGAAGAGTCATCACCCAACTTATGTCTTAAGGATTTTATAAAAAAGCGCCCTCTACAAATTACAATAGAATTCAACGATTTTTGTTCAAATTTCTAGCGAAATTGCAATGCAATGGCAAATCATTTCTAAGTAATTTTCGAAATTATTAGTTATAATTAATCAATTATAATTATTATAATTATTGGGGAACATTTTTTAAAAAATCATCCGTTTTGAAATTTGTTTTATTTTAAAAAATTGGGCGATATTAAACAATTTTTCTGACACCTTTGGAAATATTAAATTTTCGGGACATTTTCTTAAGAAACCGGAAAATTAAACCTGAGGTTCTAGTAGGTAAATTGAAAGACAAATTTTTTTAAAAAATCATCCCCCAATTTTCGAGGGGTCGATATACCTAATATACGATAGAAAAATTTTTACTTTTCTGAAAAATGGTTCAAATTTTCCGGAAAATTTAAAAATTGAAAATTTCCATAATTATTCAAATAGGCGGTAACTTGGGGGTTCTATCAACTTCGTAAAGTGAAGGGGTTCACTCCCAATGTAAATATTTAAATTCTCCTTGGAAATTGGTCAATTTTAAAAATTGACGGTCAAATTTTCTCAAATATTTTCGAAAAGATTTTTTCGGAGATTTTTTATTAAAGGAATTTTATTATTAACGATTATAGATTATACATTAGAGTGCGATGATGATACATGAAAAAATTTTTTTTTGCTTCTTTTTAATCGGAATTGCATTTTTATGGTACGTTGGTATGTCCTGATCACTGCTGTAATACATTACTTTTTTCTTAAAATTCATTTTCCTCTTCCACCAAGATGAATCCTTCCGTATCCTTTTTATGTTAGATATTTTTCAGAAATCAAGAGTTAGAAAATTGAAGTAAGCTGAGATTAATAGCAGAATGTAGCTTTCTAGATTAAAAAAAATACTTAATTCAAAGTTCAACATTTTCAAAATATCTCAATAATCGTGAAGAAGTTAAATGAAATTTCCAATTCCGCCATTAAAAATAGGTTCCAAAATTTCTTTTACAGTTTACATAATATTCTTACTGCGGCTACTACGGCTACGGCTTACTACGGCTTACTGAATTTTGGTTTTAACATTTTGCTCGTAATCGCGCCCCTTTAGAGGCGCCTATAGAAGCAACGGGCCTGTGTGGACATATAAATGCTCTGAATTCTAGGCGCTAGATCTCGCTGGCCTAGATATTTAACCGCGGGCTCTTTTGCTCCAAATATACATAATAAATATTAAATATAATTCCTATTCCTATATTAATTTTTAGTCTGATACAAAACTTCAAAATTATCATATTTAATAATAATGTATCATTATCACTTGAAATAAACAAAATATTGCTCAAGACCAGTATTGGTCATTATTTAACAAATAAACACTAATATGTATATAATTGGCAAACTGACTTTCTTGCTCGAATGATAGATAATGCACAGAAACCTCTATTTGTGCGATGGAGAATCTCTAAATTTTTATTTTTTTTATTCATATTATGTATTTAATGAACATTTTTGGTTAAAAAAAATCCGTTGAAATTGAAAAAAAGACCGCACGAAAAGAGGTTTATGTGTAGTCTCACAAAGAATCGAACAAGTATGAATAATGCATTTTCGAGATACAAATGCTGAAATTGGATGAAATGGCTGTCCATGAATGGTATAGACCCGCAAATAAAAACTTTTGCAAAGTTGTTCTTATTCTCAACAAGTAATTCTACTGATTTTACATACAGGATCCGACACTCGAAGTGTAACTTATTTCGATCATTGTGCGTATGATACTTTCTCATCAAGATAGCCCCACAGATTCTCGCAGGACGAAATATTCAATTTGAAACGCTCCTAATTTATGTATAGATAGATCCTTAGCATTTATTTTTAGCTCAATTAATTTTACAACAATAGTATAAAAACTTGTTGTAAATCGACGTATTATTAGCGGAAGATGAAGTTAAAGATAAAAATGTTTCCCCAAAATATTAACTTCAAAGCGTCACATAATACGACGGAATAATAAGGGCAAAAATTGGTAAGACTAACAGTATTTTCTGAATTTGATATTCGAATTTAATAATAAAAAACTGATCTTATTACTAATCTACTTTAAATCAGTTGGAGAAATTTTAGTTGAGTAACACTATCCGAAATTATATTATTTAAATAAGAGCTTTAAATGCCTAGCGTCATACACTAAATCGAAATACTAGCTCTATATAAAAAAATGGTAATGCTAGATCAGGCATAATACTTAAAATTAAATCTAAAATTAATATGTATCAATAATCCACAGATGTAGATTTTTCACTGTAACTAAAAATTAACATCAGTCCTAGTTGTACTTCTGGGATCCTTAATAATATTGTCTTACATTAACGGCTTTGGAACGAAATTTCTCATAAATCTATATAGGCCGTTAAGACTGGTTGGCATATCTTACTCGTTAAAAATATGCCTGATCAGAGTATAAGGCCTCTTAGACAAAACGCAGGTCACAAAATATGCTATGCAAATCTAGACAATTCATAATTAATTAAAAAATAAAATCGCAGTTTGGATATCATAGCAGCTTTATGAATTAATAAATAAAATTGCTGATTTTCGATTTAGAAGTATATTTAATTATTCAATTTGTAACTGATAAATTGGCCAATAATTGTGTTTATACATCAACATATGTAAATATTTAGATATTCAAATTTTATCGACAATTTTTTATACTCACATAATATATAATCTATGTAACCTATCCTATCTATCATACATATGCTAATATTTGTCCGTTATAAAATATTTTAGTACTTTACAAACATGATGTCCAAAAGTTGATTATTATAATTTCCAGGCGGTTAGGAATTGGATTCATCACTTACCTTTACGCCATTACAACAGGACCTTCTCAAAGCGTTAAGATAAATTATTTCATTACAGATTTCATTAGGAGCCAATCAAAAATGCTCGGCATAAATGGGTTAGCAGGATCTTCTGCATTCACTATCTCTCAACGCAATAGAACTATATAAAGAAGTTGTCATATGACGATTTAAAATATTAAAATAATTCCTAATATACATTATTACAAATCTTCTGATAAGATTCATTGCCGAATTTTGAATATTTTATTTTGTTCAAATTGTAAATAAGACAACATCTTCCATAATTTGTTATCAATCCATTTTCTAGCATTAAAATGTTATCATTTTAAAATTGTTTCTACAAATCATTATCTGATGAACTCCTTCGTGTAATCATAATATTATTCAATGTAACGATATACAATTAATGAAGGTCTGCTGATACATGCAGTTAAAATTTGTAAAACGTATTTCCATACATCGTTACAGCGTGCTCATGAAATAAGTATCATCTTTCAAATTTTTAATTTTATCCGTAAAATTAATTTAAAAATATTTGAAACAAAATTGATGTAAAAAATATTTAAAAAAAAAAAACATGTAAGAAATGGTATCGATCCGACCGCACAATTGCCAGTTTTTCAAAAAACAAGTATAATTTAAGGAAACTATACAGACAAAACCCCATTACGTTAGGATATTCTTGCAGTCCTCTCATTTCAAAAGATTGTCTTCTATTCAAATCTAAATCGAATTACCTTCATACATCGAAGATTTGGATGTATTACCTTAATACAATTATAAGTAAATGTCCAATTATATTTCTGATCGCTTGTTTTAGAAAATTGACAATTGTGTCGCCAGTACTGACCTGAAAAAGAGATTAAGAACAGTAATTAAAATCAAATAAGAAATATTAAAATTAATTAATGAAAAATGAGTAAGTAATATGTTGTAATTTTATCGAATTTCTACGTTTGGATGGATTAATTAAAAATAAAGGATATTAATTAATTCGCACACCGTATAATTAAACGAGAATTAAATGAAAAACCTTTTCAGAAGCTAAAAATTAAATCACATATAATAGTAGCTATATGAAATAATTTAACAGCAAAATAGAACAACATAAATTATAATTAAATTAAATTGATATATGATTGTAATAGTCCACATACGCATGTATATATTATGAGTTATCCAGGGGCGGGTCAACGGAGATGCCAATAAATTCACTAATTTACTGAAAATAGACGGTATATGTATATACCAAAAAATTGGGACATTTTCTCATTTGCGTAAATAGAATCCAAAAATTGATTTAGGAGAATTGTTAGGACCTATCCTGATTTAGAACTATAATTCCTTATCCGTTCTTGTTCAACTTGTGACTTTACGCCACTGATAATGAATGAATGTATAGACATCAGACAATATAATTAACATGCCATGCCCCTTTAAGTAATTCTTGTCAGCCACTAACAATTATCAGTTGCAATTGAGATTTTTAACGAGCAAGAACGTAGAAGGAAATTGTATTCTATTTTAAGTTAAAAATATAAATAATATTTTCACTTAATTTGTTCGTGCACGTTTCAATTACAATTTAGTAATTTAATTTTTCATTGAACACAGAAGTGTGTTAAATTTTTTATTATTTAAATTAATTAATTGACAAATTTAATAGAAATATTGATTAGCAAAAAATAAGTCAAATTATATTATTAATCTGAATATAAAGAACAACTGCATTACCAGTATGTCTAATATAATTGGCGATAACACAAAATCGAATAGTCATTCAAATGGCCATACAAACGGTCATTTAAATGGAAAAGAAAATTTTAACATTTACGTTCATGGGGCACCGTTTAATAAAGTCGAAGATTTATATACGTAAGTTCAACAAATTTCTGTAAAAATAAATTAAAACAATTCAATTAATTAATTAATGAGTAAATTTTGATTAAATTTATTTTGGTACGGCGTTACAATGAATAATTGGTGGCACAACAAAGTGATTGATAATAAAAAAAGAAATCAATTTTTAAAAGTTATTTTCATTGGAATTATTAAATTTATTTATTGTTTCGAGTTCAAATTATTCAATTGGTTGATTATTTATTTTATTATTTGCCATCATAACAAATTAATTGTTTCATTACATTTATTTGACAGAAACCCATGGGTCAGATTAACATGATTTGAAATTGTATATATAAAGTATGGTAATATGAGTAAGTCTATCCGTATTGCAGCTTCCAAATTCTTTAGTCTATAGATAATCGTACAAAATTATTTTATTCTTAAATATACATTTTATAGATAACCCTCAACCACATGCTTTTCTCGTCTATTTATTTACGTTTTAATCATAAATTTTATTTTAAAATTCCTGATAATGTTTAAACATAGACAAAAAATGTAAATGTATACGGGATGTATGCCATTTGTAACATGATCATTATAAAGTTCAAATAAATTATTTCAGCTGATCAAAGTAGTTAGATTATATTATATAAATTATACTATAGTTTTGTAAATATGATTTAAATTAAATGAAAGGATATATCGTAATTAAGTATCCCATTTTAATTAGTTAGATATCATTCGCAATTCTAAAGAACGAAATTATTGCATTTGCCTTTCACGTAATGTCTGTGTGATGATTTTTCTCTTACAAGACAATTGTTCCAGCTGATGGATTAATAGTGCCTGGTTTTAGTTGAAAGAGCATTACAGTAGAAAAAACCGCCCATAGCCTGATAAAAGCCTATTAAAAGTCACCATGAGCCTGAATTAATTTTAATTAATTTTTAATTTAATTAAAAATGAATTTTTGGAAATTGAATTTAATATTAGGAACGAAATTTGGAGAAATTATTAATATTTTGAAGACGATAGATCAGGAACTCTATCCTCTTCAAGTTATTTATAAAAATTTTGAATTTTCTTATTTTGCAATAAATTACAGACAAGCCATTTCCATATAAGATAATTTTTCTCACAAAATATCTTGAAAGGGTTAAAGTTTTCAAAATTTATATCTTAATTTACATACATTCAACAGAATCTGTCTGTGTCCTTTCCCTGATTTAAAAAAAATTTTCGGCTAAAAGTTTTTACAAAACTATGTCTCTTAAATAAAATATCGAGATTTTGTTGTTCTATGTGTATCTCAGAAATTCAAAATAAGTTCTGAACCTCAGAAACTATCCCTATATCTATATACTGCCGATGGCAGTAGGTAAGTAAAATAATGTTCATTAAATGTATGCCCGTAATCCAATCATTTCCTTACGTTAATTAGCTGGTAAACCCAACACATTTAAATAGATTTCTTTCGTAAACTTCATCAAGGATGATTTCTAGTAATTCCAGAAGTTTTCTGTCCGAATCATAGAATTCTGATTTTATTTAATTCTTTCGACAACCAAGTTGGCCGGGCTTGGCTGTGAATGAAGATCCACAAAAAAAATGTTGAATTCTAGACTAGGATTCAAATGTGGAATCCTGATATTCCTGATGGGTATATAAAAATTTCCTTGGGTCGGTTATTTTATTAGTAATTATTTATGGGATATTTTTTGAGAGATTATCTTTGTTAGTCATTTCAATCTTTTATCTTACGAATTTTTAAGAAAAGCTTTTAAGGATATTTTATCGGACACGAAATTTTACATTGAAGATCTCCGAATGAAATTATTTACTATCATTTTTTGTATGAAATATTTTAAAGGAATTTAAATATGTTGATAAAGGCGCTTTTTTATAAATACTAACATTTCTCAATAAAAATGTTGCTGTATTTTTTTTATGAAAATTGAGTACTGAAACTGTTGGATATTTTGAAAAAAAAAATTATTTTAAATTATTCAATGGGATAATTTATGTAATATTTTTGAGTTCTTGAGCGGATTATAGAAGACATTTTAAAACGGATAGAATACAAAATACTGCTTCAGTATCTCAAAAGTAGAAATATCAAAAATCCGTAAAGGCTCGCACCGAGAAATTTGAACTTCGGACATCGCGACATTTGATCCGGATTTCCCGAATATTTTCATCGGATCCCAAAAAATGTAATGACGCAGGAAGTTTATTAATTAGTTGAGGAAAAAAACAAAAATATCAAAACTAAACTTTTCGTACAAAAGCTTTGCAAATAATATAATTCTAGAATTCATAAATTTTGATGCTGAGCGCAAGGATTCTATATTTTTTCAAAGGGAAGGAGGAGAGAATCCAAGACTTCTTGATTTGATAAAATAGAGCAAGGATCTATTGTTGTTCAACACACGCTAATTTTAGTTTGATAAACCCCTTCCTACATCAACTTCCGAGTCTTCGAAAATCGAAAAAATTCATATTCTGAAAGGATTCTCACAGGGAGGAGGGGTTAGGAGATTTCGATCGAAGATTCCAGCCAATGCCTCCGTTGGATTAGAACTACCACGTGCGTCAAATTTCAAATCCGTAGGACAAAGTTGGAAATATTCTCCCAAAAGTAACAAATTTTGAAAAAATGAGGCAAAAAAACTTAACATTTATTCTTTGACAAATTTTCCTGACAGCCTCCCAGAGCCTCCAATTAAAAAAATAGAAAAATTTCATTTATAAGAAATTAAACCTAAAGGTACAGTGCGCAAATTGTAGAACAAATTTTTTTAAAATATTAACCCTCTGATTTTAATAAAAATATTCGGACAAAATTTTGAGAAAGAAAATGCGTGAAATCGGATTTTTACAACATTTTATCTCATTTTATTTACAAAAATCCGGCAATATTTCATAACAATCCGTAAAATTTATAGAAAATCATCAATTTTGCAACAACCTCAAGAAAATCAAAAAAATTTCAAAAAATTCGATAAAAATCATGAAAATCTCCATAGAGAAAATTATCATAAGAAAAGTTGATTATTTTCCGGTACATCTTCTTTTTAATCGTACCATGAATTCTTTAAATTCAAAATTTTGTTAAGAAAAGTTTGTCCAATTTGCCTGATCCAAATTTTTTTGGATAGGAGCTGAACTAAATTAAAAAGTTATTTCAGGGATTTAAACAAAAAGAATTATTTAAGCGAAATATGAGGACATCTTCTGATCATTGATCATTTTCCTATACATCTCCTATGTAAATCACGATATCAATTTTTGAATTAAAATTTTGTTAAGGAAAGTCGTCCCAATTTGGCTGAACCAAATATTTCTGGATAGCAGATGAACTTATCTTTTGAAAATTGATTATTTCCCGGCACAAATCTTTATCTGTATTTCAAAAAATTGGCCTAATTTGGCGGAACTTATTTTTCCTGGATAACCAATGAGCTAACTTAATTTTAGTATAACAAATTCTTCTGTTTCTTTTTTTATAAAATTTCGAAATTATGTATCGACTATTTAATGATTTTCTTGCGAAACGAATCTGACGAAATTTGATACGTAACTTTCGTGAAATTTCGAAGCAGTTCCCCCACAATCTCCTCAATCATTGAAGTTGGCAGAGGTTGATAATTGAGGTAGACACCCCACGTGAATTTCAAATTTAGTGGCAACCGATGTGGGATTGAGGTTGAGAAATGATCGAGTTATGATTTAGATTCTGAAATAACGAATAACTTATTCAATTTGACAAGTCCCCCTCATTCGGTAAATTTCAAAATTAAATATCTCGAAATTTTCGAAGGGAAAGTGTGGGAACCCGTTTAGAACATCGACTTAATGGTCATTTAGGAATATCTATACCAAATTGTGGAAATGTAGCTTGAGAAACAACGGAGTTAGAATGTAAATTTTTATAAATGAATACTTTATTTAATTCAGATCGACAAGTCACGCAATCGGTAAATTTCAAAATTTAATATCTCGAAATTTTTCTAGGACAAGTGTGAAGAACCTGTTCTAAGGATCGAATTACCGACCCTTTCAGATTATCTGTACCAAATTTTAGAGATCTAGCTTCAAAACCTATGGAATAAAGACTTAGATTTTGAAATATTGAATATTTTATTTGTCACATGCGCGTTGCATTTAAAAGTAATTTTTTTCGGAAAATTTCTTGGGAAAAGCATAAAAAACCTGTTAAAGGATTGTATTGTACACCCTTCCAGAATATCTGTACTAAATTTGAGATCTAACTTGAGAAATTATGGAGTTATGACTTGGATTTTGAAATATAGTACATCTTCCTTGATTTCGGAGGATGTAGAAGACAATATCAAATCTACTTATGAGTATTCATTTTCTAATTTCTATGATTAAAAGGATATATCATCCTTATTTTCTAGTAAATGTTTTGGAAGGATGTACAAAGCCAAATTCGCTAGGTATTTCGAGCCTATAATTTATCCTATCTACGATTTCACTTGTAATTTTCATTTATTTTCGGACCATTCTGTAGAACCATTGAATTTTCCGAAGAATTTCCTTCGGAACGTGGAAAATTCAATGACGCAGACTTGTTCCTTAATAGAAAAAGAATAAAAAAATCTCCCAGAAAACTTTATCTTCGGAACCTTATTTTTTATGTTTTACAAATTATTTTCATTCAGATAACGATCCCTTAACGAAATTTCAAATCTTCCCAAAAAATAGCTTCAAAAATCTCAAAAGCTAACTAAAAGCTTAAAATTAAAATGTCATTTTATATAATTTGGTATCGAATTCTCATCCGGTTCATAAAATTTAAATGAAATATAAAATTTGCGCAGAAAGCTTATCCAAACTATTTTACGTTTAAAAATCTATTTTCTATCCAGGTATTTTTTTTTAAAATAAAGCTTTAAAAATCTCAAAAGCTTATTGAAAGCTTAAAATTAAAATGTCATTTTATATAATTTGGAATCCAATTTTTATTCGATTCATTAAATTTAGATAAAATATGACATTTTCGCTGAAAACTTTCCCAGTGTAAGCTCAAAGAAAGCTTTAAGTTTCGAACTTTTGTACGTTTTAAAATTTATATTCTATCCGGATATATCGGTACTTCAAAAATCTCAAAAGCTTATTGAATTCAGGCTGATAGATGAATTTTTCAAAGAAAGTGCAAACAAGGAGATTCATGATAATTTGTCAGCAAATCAATTCATTACAGCTTTCGTAGAGCTTTAATTTTCTACAGAACTTTTTAATGAAATTTTTCGATTTCATTTAAATTTATTTATCGGGAGATAAAGGAGATTTGAAAATGAATAAGAATAATATTTTAATTTAAGGCTTTCGATGATCTTTTGGAACTTTCTTAAAGCTTTTCAGAAAATCTTCAATTTCATGATTTGAAATTGTTAGGATGGAAATTAATTCAAAGTTATTAAATAAAATAATTTAAGTCCAGCAATAAAAATAATTGGTTACGATTTTGTCGATATTTCAGGTGTGCATTAGACTGCACGCCACTGAATGGAACCTTTTTGTTATAACGAAGCTCGTTACCACTAATTACAATATAATAGGTGCAGCCATTCTTAACAAAAGAATTTATTAAAAAGGAAAAACGAATTCTCTTCCTGATTTTTTATTTTATTCACCATCACGTGTTACATGGCATGCTGTTATCATGCATTACAATGATACGCACGACCGGTAGCGTTTATGTTTTATACCTCACCAGAATACAATTCATAACTTAACTTAACTGGTTTCAGAGATGGTATGTGTAGTATAATATAGAATAGATGATAATGGCTTTGAATTTTAAATTTAAATATTGGATTAATCATACCGGACATAATACAGTGTAAGCAATTTTTAAATCAGAGATCAAGGCAACATTGATAATGATATAAGTGTAGTACAATTTGGTGCAATAGAAATGATCAATTAATTTATAAATATACATTTTTTGGGAAAGTAAATAAAAGTAGGTACGTATTGAACTCAAATTTGAAATTTGAAGTTACGCCCATATGGAATTTCATTTTTTTCTATTCAGCGCGCAAGATTAAAAAGTTATGCTGTGGGAGAAATTATCAAGGTAAATTGCGTGGACAATATTAAACTTAAATTGATTATTTTGTTGTTTATTCTAAAATAATTAGATTAAAGTTTTATTTATCAAGATTCGTCAACGTCATAGTTTAAATTTCATTGAAAGCATATAGCAATAATATTATTGTGATCTAAATAAAAATCTTACTAACTACATGTCTACTCATAAACAATACCAAAAATAAGACGATTAATCTGTAATCATTTATTTAATTCATTGATAATTTCTGTACATTTTTGAAATCAGTAATAAAAATAAGAGTACGGCCGACGAAGGAGATAAAATATTGATTATGAAATAAACAAAAATATTTTCATTGGAATTGAAATTATTCCATTATAAAAATATTTCATCTGATTGAATAATTCGTATGTTTGACCGTTGATAACCTTTTAATATTTTTTTAATAATTATTTTATTTCTGACGTTAATTTATGTAGTTTACAAAAATGCAATTAATTATAGATTATTTTTATTCTAAATATATGGCATGTTTTTAAGTTAATTAAAATTAGTATAAATCATTATTTACAATCATTCAGAATTAAACATCGGAAATTTATTTATAGAATTGGTAATTGAATTTGTAGTAAATTATTCGGTAAATTAAAAATAATTTTCTTAATCATACCGAATTGTTGCTATATAATTACTGAATAAACCTTGTTAAGAGAAATTTTTTTCAAAAGTTAACTCTCGAATTTTGATGAGCGTTTATAAGGAACAAAACATTGAAAGCTAAATGTCCGGAGTTTTTTCCCGGAACAATAGAAACTTTTAATTTTTGAAATGGATTCATAAGAAAGGATTATCTGGGTGATCTAAATGCATAAGAATTTTTAACGATTATCCTACAACTTTTATTTTTAAAATGAGGTCAAAAATCAAAATTAAGAAATTGCCGTTCAATTTGTTTATTCGTAAAATTAAATTGGTTCCTACAAATTTCAAAAATTTAATTAATTTTTTTGAATGTACTAAACTCAATAGAGCCAAATGCAATTTATTATATTTTTAGTAAATACATACATTAACGCGAGAATGAAAATTGTTAAAAGTTATCACATAAAATAATTTGAGTACTAATTGACATCACATATGCAAAAATAATAAATTGGTTACTCGCAGAGTTTTACATACTGTGGGGGGCGCCCCCTGGAGTGGCGCGATGATCTTGTAGGGGGGCACGAGACTGGCCAAATTTGTCGCTTGTCCAACACCTCCGAACTTAATTTTTTTAGTTTTAAAATCTATTTTCTACCCCAATAATGGTCGTTTAATGAAATTTTGAAATTTCACAAAAAAAGTTTGAAAAGTTAGGTAAGCTCTTTAAAAAAGCTTAAAATTAAAATTTTATTCTATATAATTTGGGATAAAATTTTAATCCGATTCATTAAATTCAAATGAAATATGAAGATTTTGCACAAAAACCTTCCCAAACCATTTTAAGCTTAAAGAAAGCTTTAAGTTCCGAACCTAAATTTGTACGTCTTAAAATCTATTTGTTTTCCAGATAACGATCCCTTAATAAAATTTCAGATTTGCTCAAAAAACAAAAACTTCAAAAGTCTCGAAAGCTTATTGAAAGCTTGCTTCAAAGTTAACAGTTATTTTCCATTTTTATTTAGAAAGTAATTTCAAATTTTCCCATTATTTATACAATTGTACCATCTCCACGTCAAAAAATTATAAACTGAGTATTTTTTGATACTTTTTCTAGTCGTTTTAATGAATTTTCAATTTCAATTGTGAGAGCAAAAAATTACTTTTCGCCATTTTTTTCAGTTGTAGCGAAATTACTGAGCGAACTGAATTTGTAGGTAATTTAATTACCTTTAATTTGATATCTTACTTAACTATATCGATCAATTCTAACTCGAGATAGGTTTAAATATGTGAGACTACCTCTGAAAAATTGTCAAAAATTCATATCTCGAAATTCTATCCATAGAAAAAAGTTTTATTGCCATTTTCGTGCTTACCTATAGGAAAAGTATATAATGGCATCTAAATCACAGAGATTTCTTTTTTATTTTGGCGCATAGTCTTATCGGAACATCACTGAGCATATTTTACAACTTTCGGTAGAAGGGAGCCTCTATTTTTTCAGCTAAAAGTGGGGCGCAGCCAGGAACAGTTTGGAAACCCCAGGGTTACTGTATTATCGTAAAGTTTTTACAATTATATATTTTTTATATCGCTGGGCCATATTTTAGAATGCGCTTTTTACGTATTATACGCCACGCCACTGTAAATTCATATTTAATTATTCTTTTAAAATTCCATTAATCGATCCAATTATAAAATAAAAATATTAAGTTATTTAGTCATTTGTTGCAGAATTACAATGAATTATTTCTGCAACAAATGTAACCTTAAGCGGTATTTCTCGGCTGTATCAATAGCGTGTGAATATACCTGTCATTATTAATTTTATTATTGGATTATTGTTTCCTGTTTTTTATTTAAGAATTGGTGTCGCTGAATCTCATCGAATAATTTTTTAATTTCAATTCATAATTTCTTAGAATTTACCGCAAAAGATTAAATTAACAACAGATCGTATGGGGCTTTTAAGAGAGAGGAAGAGATATACCTGAGTAGCCCTATTAGACTATTACTCAACAAATTTACTTCAATTACACTATTAAGACTTTTTCGTTTTAAATGATTTTAAGTAGTTAAGCAGATGATGAGCGCGGGATGAACCTGATTAGAAGTTGTGTTAGGTTATCCTTCAGATTTTATTATATTCATTTATTTTATGTACATAATTATTACCTACTGTTATTACTTCCCGTTTTACATTAATTTTTATTTAATCATTAAATCGTACCTACATTTGCATATATTGTGGGTTTATCTCACAACGACCTTCTCTATTCCATTTTCTATAATGTATGTAAGGTAAGAATTAAGAATATCCATACGTACGAATCATATTTTATCAAATTTCGACTAACCGCCTATTTAGGCTGGGTGGAATCTTACTATCGCTCATATTGGTACTATAATTCTCTATATATATGTATTACGTAGCTCGTTTCAAATTCTAGATACAGCTCCCATAATAATAGCCCAGGACCCTTACCTCTCCAAAAACTAATAACGGTGTGGTAAATGCATTTATTATCTATTTTCTGTCAGATAAACGTAAAATTAATAGATAATTAAGTAAAGCAATTTAAACAATCATCTGTATAAATATAAACGTCTTTTATTGGTGAGTGGATTGCAGACATTTTTACAGGAAGATGAATGTGATAATTTAACATAAATAATAAGTAGGTAACAATTAATTTTGGGAGAAAATTTGTAATCTAATCTCTTCTATTTGAATCAAGATAAAGAGATTACTTATTAATTTATTGAGCTGTTAAATATGTATTATCTGTATGTTACTGAGCTAAGTTTAAATATTATCACTGATTTATTATTGTGGTGTGCCTACACAAGATCAAGGCCGGTATCCATCCTGAAAAACCTATTAAAACCCATTCAAAAATCTACATTCTCAAAAATTATACTATAAATTAGACTGAAGAAAATAGACCCAATATTAGGACTTATGAAGTCCTCGATTAGGTAAATGAGCTAAACAATATTTCTATATAGGTTGGCCACCTAGAGATAATAAAAATTAATAAAAATTTCGAAATTTCTTGAAAATCAGAAATCTATGAACAAGGAAATATGACAAATTTTTCAAAAATTTAAAAAACCCATGAAAATCCAAAAATATCTAAAATAGAATGAAAATTTAAGAAATCATTTGATTTTGAAGAACTTCAATTTTCATAAAATCATCAATTTTTTTTTTTGTGAATTTTATAATAATTTTTTCGAAATTTGCTATTTTTCAAGAATGTCAATGGATTGAGAAAGCTTTATGCGAAAATTTCATATTTTATCTAAATTTAATGAATCGAATAAAAATTAGGTTTTAAGTTTAAGCTTACAATGAGCTTTCAAGATGTTTAAAGCTTTGTTTTGAAAAAAAAATTAAATTTGGTTGACGGGCCGTTATCTGGATAGAAAATAGATTTTTAAACGAAAAAAGTAAGTTCGAATCTTAGAGCTTTCGTCATGTTTTTAATAATTTGGATAAGCTTTCTACGAAAATTCCATATATCATTTAAATTTAATGAATCGGATAAAAATTCGATTATAAATTATGTAAAATGACATATGAATTTTAAGCTTTCAATTAGCTTTCGATATATTTGAAGAATTTTAATAGAATTTTTCTACACAACTCCTGTAATTCATAAATTCGTGAAGTAGTAAATAAACAAATATTGTAAATTAGGAGAAGTCCTTATTGTTCGTATTGGCAAAATACTAATTCAGAACAATTGCTCTTCTTTTCATATCCACAGATATGAAACACTAAACGAAATAGCAACCTTTCTACTTGACCGCACCAACATCCGTCCAAAGATCGGTATAATATGTGGATCTGGGTTAGGTTCATTGGCCGATATGCTACAAAATCCCGATTCATTTCCGTACGAAACGATACCAAATTTTCCCGTATCAACGGTTGAAAGTCATGTGGGTCGTATGATATTCGGTTATTTGGATCGGATACCAGTTATGTGCATGCAAGGACGCTTTCACTACTACGAAGGATATTCCCTATCGAAATGTTCGATGCCGGTACGAGTAATGAAATTGTGTGGCGTGACACATTTAATTGTGACAAATGCTGCCGGTGGTTTGAATCCAAATTATAAGGTCGGCGATATTGTTATCGTTAAGGATCACATAAATATTATGGGATTCGCTGGCAATAATCCATTACAAGGATGGAATGATCCACGATTTGGTCCACGCTTTCCACCAATGGATAAAGCTTATGATTATGGATTGAAGATGTATGCGATGAAGGTGGCTCATGAAATGGGATTGAATGACGTTGTGCATGAAGGTGTTTATACATGCTTGGGTGGACCGAATTATGAAACAGTTGCGGAATTGAATATGTTAAAAATTTTGGGTGTTGATGCTGTTGGGATGTCTACAGTTCATGAAGTAAGTGAACAAAAATATGAGTGCCACATGTTACCCACTTTTAGTGGACTTTTATATTTAAATTTAAATTAAATGAGTAATTTATTCTATTATTTCAGGTAATAACTGCTCGACATTGCGATATAATAGCATTTGCTCTAAGCATCATAACCAATAAATGCATAACGGAGTATCTTAGTACGGAACAAGCATGTCATGACGATGTGGTTTGCGTTGGAAAGAGTCGACAGGGTGTCATATCACAAATTGTCTTGAAAATTGTACAGAAAATTCATGAAGATTCGCAGAAAATGTAAAAAATGAATATTATAAATATTAGAAAATTAAGATTTGAAATTTAATTTATTTTGTGGAGGAAGCATCTACATTAAGGCAACCATTTGCCTATAATGCTTGACTTACTTAATTTTAAAAGCATTTTATTAACTAACAAAATATATAAATATTCCCTGTTTGTTTTATTGTTGTTTATACGTTAAATTTAATGTTTAAAATTAAACTTGTTAAATTTAGAAATTCAAATTACCTAATTAATTAATTATGGTCCGACCCATCACTACTGTTTCCTTCTTCACCATCGCTTAAGTCTACTGAACCATCGTCCACTGTCCATGATTCGGCATCCGCGTACCGTTGCATTAAACCTTGTAATGTTTGTTCAGCTTCCTCAAATTCTGATTCCTCCATACCTTCACCGGTATACCAATGTAGGAAGGCTTTCTTCCTAAACATCGTACTATGTTGACCGGCAATCCGTTTAAATAAATCCTTAATCGCCGATGTATTCCCCATAAATGTTGATGACATTTTTAGACCAGCCGGTGCAATATCACATATTGCCGATTTTATATTATTCGGTATCCAATCGACAAAATATTGAGAGTTCCGATGTTGGGTGCTAAACATTTGTTCATCAACTTCACGCGTCGACATTCGGCCTCGAAAGATTACGGCGGCCGTAAGGAATTTCCCTTTTGATGGATCACAAGCGGCCATCAAATTGTTTGCACTAAACAATTGCTGAACCATATCGGGAACGGAAACCTTACGATATGGCATATTGTTACATGATGTTAGCGGAGCTATGCTAGGAATGAAAAAATGTAAATCTGGAAAGGGAACCATATTCATATATAATTTTCTTAAGTCGGTGTTTAATTGGCCGGGAAACCGGAAGCAAGTGGTCACCCCTGATATGGCATGCGAAATTAAATGATTCAAATCATCATAAGTTGGACTAGAGATACGTAACGTACGATTGAATATATCATACAAAGCATCATTATCATTACAGAAAACTTCATTGCAAGAGTTTATCAGCGAACTAAATGATAATGTGGCGTTATACGGTTCAACAACAGATTCGGATACTTTTGGTGATGGAACAACCGTATGGGTACATATGATACGATCTTGATATTCATCCTTAATACTATCCATTAACAGTGAACCCATACCACCACCAACCCCACCACCAATCGAATGGATCAATTGGAAACCTTGTAGGCAATCACAACCTTCCGCCTCCTTTCGTACCCGATCCAAAACGGCATCCATCCGTTCAGCACCTTCCGTATAATGACCTATAGCCCAATTATTACCAGCCCCTTCTTTTCCACATATCATATTCGATGGATTGAATAACCGACCAAATGGACGGCTTCGAATCGATTTCAATGTCTCCGATTTCAGATCAACTAAAATGGCCCGTGGAACATACTTACAACGGGTCACCTCATCAAAGTAGACATTAATTCGTTCCACGTACAGATCAGAGTTACCACAAAAAGAACCGTTTGGATCTATACAATGTTCGTCCGTTATTACTTCCCAAAACTATATTTAAAAGAGTTTTCAATCATTAGATTAGATTTAGTAGATAAAAATCATTTACTTTATATCCCAATTTGTTGCCGCATTGACCTAAATGTATTGAAATAATTTCGCGCATAATTCGTACAGTGAATTTTGAATGTTAAATTTTTTTCTAAACTTTTGACAGTTAAGATTTGATCTAAATATAAATGTGGGATTTCTTAAGGCTCCTTGATAATTCCGAATTGGGATTCAGATGGGAAAAAGTGCGTTTGTAATGAAATAATATAAGCACGTTTATAAGTTCGGATAAGAGACAGTTTTACTTGTTTCAAAATTGAAAACGACGCTCCATGATGAAGGATGTTGTGGTCAGATCAATAAGAATTAGAAATTGATTTCAACATTTGCAGAATAATTAAATTCAAAGTCGAGAAAAGTTGGGAAAAAGTCGCAAAAAATGGGGACAAACCCGAGGGATAAGTTTAGATAAGCAGGCTAAAAGTTGAAGAAACCACTGAGCGAGATAGTGGTTAGAAGTGGGGAAAAGACCTGACAATTCGTAAAAACTCCTTAAAAGCCAGGAAAAGTTGGGAATAACTAGGAAAAAGTCAGATATCAAAAAGTTCGGAAAATTTGATAAGCACCAGGGGAAAAGTCGTAAAAAGTGAAGAAAAAGTCCGGCAAATCCGCAAAATGCTTATAACAATTTCGAAGTAGTCACAAAAAAATTAATAAAAAATTAGAAAACGTAAAAAAAGTCAAGAAAGGGCATTAAAATGTTTGAAAAATTCGTGAAAAGTTAAAATTTATCCGGAAAAACTTAAGCAAGTCAAAAAAGTGGGAAAAAATTAGAAGAACCTAGAAAAATCAGTAAAAGTTCGAAAAGTGTCAGAAAATGGTCAAAATATGCACGACTTCTCCACATTTCCTCAACTTTGCCTCCACTTTCCCTAAATTTGCTTGATTTTTCCTTCTTTCCCCTAAACTTTTTCGAACTTTTCAAAATTTAACTTAGGACTTCCAGGTATGTTCCACGATATTCTCCGAACATGTTCCGACTCTTCTTAAGATTTTGAATTAACCGATTTGTTTTGATATTGCATGTATTTTATAAAATCATATTAAAGTATGTACATACAAGAACAGTTATCCCCTCCTTTTTAAATTTTTCCAACGTATTCCAGACTTTTCCCGATTAAAAGCTGTCTCAACGTTTGCTTTTCCTTTCTATTTTCCTGACGTTTCTCAACCTCATTATACATTTTTTCTGTCTCTTGAGACCTCTCTAGTGGCTCCCCTACATTTTCCATTTCTCACCATCAATTTCGAGACTAGCCTAATTTTTGCCAGTTGAAGTCTTCAAGCCACCTCAACTGCCCAGAAAATAATATTTATATTAAATTTTTTAAATAATAGCCCTCACATGTTTCAACTTCTCATTTTACTTCATGACTTCAAGTCGATTTCTTCGAGTTGGTTCGCCTTTCTCACTTTTTCTTGCCATTTTTTCCTACATTTCTTACCTTTCCTTACTAATTGTGACTTTTCTCGGCTCTTTCTGACTTAAGCAGTACTTGCATAAACTTTTCTTAAATTTTCACCTGCTAGGACATTTTTCTACGATTCTCCGACTTTTCCAGATTTTCGACAAATTTTTACTTTTTTCAAATTTGCTCGACTTATCTTTTCCCAGGTTTGCCAAAACTTATTCTATCTTTTTGCACCATTCAACGACCTTAGGCTTCGATTTTTCGGGCTTTTATCGTTTTTTTCGATTTTTTGCCTAAATTTTCCGTTATTCCTGAGATTTTCGGGAAAATTGATTAAAATCTAAAATATGTCTTAATGATTATGTCGGGAAAAAGTCTTCGAAGTAAGGTAATGTCATAAAAAGATACTAATGTTAGAAAACGTTACGGAAAAGTCGGGAAGACCGCAAAAGTCGGTCGCAAAAATCTTCAACTCCTTGATGGATAAACACATCCCTAGACATCTAAATTACCGGGTTTAATTTTAATAAGACTTTAGTCGATTTAGGTAATTTAGTCGAAATTTAATTTTAATCGGATTTGAATTATTCGCTACAAAACGTAGTTTTTCCCATAAAAACCACACTTCTAGTATTCTCAAGCTTTCATCATCATCTTTTACCATTACTCCTCGTGGGAGCATAGGCGCTTATTAACGAGGCTAGGTAGTCAATCTAGCGCTAGCTTTGCCCTCCCTGAAAATCGCAAAAACTAGACCTACCACTTGTACTGTACACCTAAAAATCATTAGGTATAATTATCATTAGATCAGGTCAAGGGATTAGGTTAATCAGGTGACCTCCTTTTCGTTATAAAATTAAGTTTAAGAAAGTTTTTTAAGAAGTTGATGTTGATCCGCTTGTTAACAGCAATGTAAACCTAAGTACTTCTATTTAAGATCACAATTAGCCTTACAATAGAGCGCTTCTCCGCTAGCGGATGCGTTATGCTTAATTGTTAATCGATCTTTAAAGTACGGAATTTTGGAAATCACCGTTTATTTCGCCAATTCATAAATCGGCGTTTAGGAATGATGTTCTTAATTACAGAGGCATATCTGCTTTCCCAACTCTAGGAAAATTCTTTGAGTCCTTAGAGTTTAACAGAATATGTCGACTTTCCAACATAGATTCATAAAAGGTCGATTTACTGCATCTAACCTTATCGAACTTACGAGTTTCTCATCAAATCCGGCAAACAAATCGATATTGAAAAGGGCAAACAAATCGATACTGATATCTGAAAGGCTTTGGATAGAATTAATTATGAGGCACTTGTCGGCAAACTTCACAAACTTGGAATAAACTCATCTTTACTGACATTGATTAGTTTCTATTTTACTAATTGGTCCCTGTTGATCAGGATAAATAGCCATTAATCTCGATCTGTAAATCTGGCATACCTCAGGGAAGTCACATATACCCTATCTTATTTCTTATTGTTTGGCAATGATTTTACATGTATTGCAGCATACTAATTGCGAGACTAAATGCATCATAATGTATGCTGACGATTTGAACATTTTTTCTTCAATCGATAGCGTGCGTGCTGCATTGTGATGTGAGAGAATGAATGGTAATCTAGTGGCATGAATGGTGTCAACACAATTTTCTATCGGAAACGATCCCCAATTACACTTGACTATTCTATCGCAACATCAAATTTATCCAGAGTGACTGAATTCCGTGGCCTTTCTATTTTATTCGATAGCAAATTAACTTTTACAAATCGCATAGACCAGAGGTGGACAATCTACGGCCCGCGGGCCGATCAAACGATTCAATTGGCCCGCGGAGCCATCTGATAATTCGATTAATATTTTTGAAACCTACGAAACCTAAGAACTATTTTCTAAATATCAGTAAAAAGCAAGGTTAAATGAAGAAAATTCTAGATTGAATCAGTTATACATTTCTTACTTCAATTTATAATTAAAAATTAGAATATAATTAGAAATATGGAAAATGATCAACTATCCGGGAAAAATTCAGCCAAATTAGATGAACTTTTCTTCATAACAATTTGAAATTGAAATATCTCTGGCGATTTACAAACTGAGAAATAATCAATTTAATTTTGCTGAAAATTCTCCCTGAATTTCCTAATTTTTCCGGGAATTTTCTCCTTAATTGGACTGATTACTGAATAATTCAGATTTTTCCCTAACTTTATCAATTCCAGATTTTTCCAAGTTTTACGAGACTTTTTCCAAGTCTTTTTATTTTTCTTGCCTTTTTCGACCTTAAATCAATATTTTCTGAAATATTATTCAAGGCTTTTAACGGCATTCCCCCAACATATACGAGATTGCGCAAACTGATTCTGATTTTCCCCGTATATTCCCAACATTTTATCAGCTTTCTGATTATATTTCTGAAACTTTTCTCAATATTTATTGTATTATCCAACTTTGCGGACATTTACGCGGCATTTTCTAATTTTCCAGACCTTTCACAACATTCTTCTACCGTTTCCGACCCGCATATGTTCTACTTCTTTTTAAGTGCAGAAAATTATTAGAGGAAATCAAAGAATGGGACTGCTTCAAAGATTAACGATGTATAGTAGGAATATCTGATCGAAATTAGAACAGATAGATTAATATAGAAATGAGCAAGTCTACAGTAAATCAGTTTTGTAATTTTGTTCCATTTGTATTCACCAATTCTAACAGATCATTCGTTAATATACTGATGAAATGCCCATTAGGCTTCGACAGATAATTTGTATAGAACCTGAATTCATCTATTGTGAATAACAAACATTGATACAAAATTCACGGTAATACGGCCTAAGGATCGCATATACGTAAAAATGGTACATGTAAACTGTACCATTAATTTAGAAACAGTAACCCCTAACGAATACCTCCTTATCCTTACATAGTAAATCATCCTATTAAAATGTTTCTAAAAAAAATGTTTAAATAAATATATGTTAAATTAAATTCAAATTTAAATAATAAATAAACTTAAATAGTAATTACAAAATACAGTTCCTCCGTTAATCACAATATTTAAAATTTAAGTTCATTTTAGTTTCATATAGAAAACTGTCTATTTTCTTTTCATTTATCACTGAAAATTGTATGGAATCATTAGACAAATAGTCTTTCTTGAAAAAATAATATAGATTATCTCAATTTCAACACTTTTCATATAAGTTCTGTAAACCAGCCGATTTAGAATATCAAAAAAAAAATTCAATTAAATCATATATTAGTCCCAAATTGTCCTACTAATTTCTTTTCTTAATTACAATAAGCCTCACATGGTTGAATAAATTTAAAAAATTAAATAAATAACTATCACATATTCGAGAGGCATATTTTAAGTCCCAAAAAAATAAACATTTATCACAGAATAAGTTCCAATTCTCTTTTTTGGTTTATAGTCTTTATTATTTTTTTTTTTTAATATTGAATGAATAATTATTTTGCTAATGTCCTAGTTTATGAAATATTTATGCTTCAAATACATAGAATAGATATATAATTTATACATTTATATTTATAAGATTATTAAATAATGTAGGAAATTAATGATTCATTTTCTTTCTTTCATTCAAATTAATGGAAAGAATTTTTTAATCATTTCTTTTCATTCATATTCAAAGCAGAAAATCACTTGCTCTGCTTCATTTTCTATTTCTCATTTAAAAATAATAAATTCAATGTTCATTTAGTTAATTTCAAAAAAAAAAATTATTGTATAGCGATATCGTCCAATGCTAAATTTCTTAAAAGAAAATGATCGCGTCATTAAGTTAAAAAAAAAATCATTCACCGTGTTTCAAGTATAACACAATTATTAAAAACAATAACAAAGAATTATCGACGACTTCCCCGATTATACGATCCAGATGGTGCAGTACTTTTATTCGGCCGATGACCACTACGATCCCGATAGCTGCTATGACTATCACGATTACTATTTGTCTGCACTCGAGAATTATATCGGCCCCGATCGCTGGTTGGACGTTTTTCACGATCTCTAACCGCAGCTGTAGTTGAATGGTAATCTTTCGAACCGGTTGTTGTGCCGGGACGTGGAGCAGGACGAGGTGCAGGACGATATCCACTTGATTTGGCTGTTTTCCATAGAAATGTATCCACGGGACGTTCATATTGTGGTGGACGTTTCTCGTAACCAACCGGAACGGGTCCGGATGCTGGTAGCATCGACTGATGATGGGGATGATGTGTGGTCGGCGGCATGATTGGTGGTTGTGAATGATATTCAGATAAAGGAACCCCATCATAATAACGTGGCGGCGGTGGTGGAATGATTGTTTCATATGATGGATGTATCATTGATGAGAAACCGGGTGGTGGTGCATATGGCATCGGTGGTAGTTGATGTTGCATTGTACGCATATAATCAGCAACGTACGCTTCAGCCGCTGCCGTTGAACTATACGAACGATTATAATGTTTTATTATTCCGGGCAATCGATCACCGTTAGCAGCCGGTTTTCCACCACCACCACGTCCCATAAATGGATTTTCCGATCGTGGTTTAAATGTGGACGGTGTCGCAATACTATTCAATTTACTACGACTGGTTAGGAAAATCTTTCCACGACCACGAGAACCGCCACGTACTAGAAGTGTTGGACCGCCACGACCTCGAAATGTTGTTAGCATTGGTGGACCCCTTGGAGCCATTTTATACGGGATTGTACCGGGCTTCACACCTCGTTCCCGTAGTTTACGTGCAGCTTCTTTTGATTTTTTCAGTATCGGCGTTAAATCGACCGATTCGTCTTCGGGGAAAAGGCGACATAGTTCAGAACCGACCTAAAAAATATATTTAATTACAAACTGGGGTAAATTTGAAATAAAGCAATCTACCACTCAACTAGCTATAGGTAAAAAAAATAGAATTCAAGGTTAAAACATTAGAATAGGGATGTACTAAATACAAAAACTAAAAATCAAAGATTTAAAATCTATAAATAGGCTAAATTTTTGGGTGTACATTTCTTTAAGAGGCAATTGCCTGATTAATTCCAGATTGCTTGAAAATTTACAGTTCGATATAGTTTTTCAATTGAACATTTCTTTAATTCTAGGTACCTATAATATTATATATTCAACAGCATTTTTAAATAATTTCAGACAAATTCATTTCTTTGGAAATTGATAATACAGAAGTACCTCGTTTATCCGACCTCCGATCAACCGAGCTTCCGTGTTATCCGAGGCAACGAACTTGTCCGAGCAGTCTGCATTAGTTGAGGTGTATACTCGGATAATACGGAAAAACTCGGATAAAACGGATGAAGCCGCTATGTCTATGCTTTACACGCGTAGTATTTTCAGTTTTATGTGTATACTTATGTGATTAAATTTCATTCTACCATTTCCAATACAAAGAAATAAATAAAATGTTCGAATTTTTCATTTCTTCCGTGTTATCCTAGTTTTCGATTATCCGAGGTACCTCCTCCCCATATTACCTCGGATAAAAGTTCTTCTGTATAACGGGATATTTTATTTGAAAATAAAAAATATTTTGGGATAGTTCTGATCATAGGTTTGGTAACAATGAATTAATTGGTAATATCATCTTCCAAATATTTCGCAATTTACTATCAACGAACTTAGCAAATTAAAATAATAATGAAACAGGAAAATAAAACTTGCAGTCAAGATCACAATTTAATAATTTAATTTGTCAAAAATTGATGTAATTTTAAAAAATGGTCGGCAACATTTTAAAAATGTTATCTAAGTTAAATTGATTTAACCCCTAAGGTTTTAATTAAAGTTTATTAGGCCATCCGATCCGATCGTAAGTGAAATTGGGAAATTTAAATTTACCAGGCAATTATAGACATTTTTTTTTAAAGTTACAATTTAATAATCACGCCTCCCCCCCCCCCTTTTCTAAGCCAACCACCAGGGAGGGGGGGGGGGGGGCTACTATTTAAAGTAAATTCGGTGATTTTGCGAAAATATTTTAATTTGTTTTATATTAATTTTTGAGAGGATTTTTGACGGTATTTCCAGAAAGCGGAAATAGCCAAAATAATTCTAGGAAACCGGAGAGAAGTCTAGAAGAAAACGGTCTGTTCAAATCGGCAAAATATTCGAGAATTTTACAGAAGATCGGTGAAAGTTGGAAAATTTCGCGTAACGTCATTAGGTTAACATTTACATTTCCGGGTTTTTACAATTTTTTTTCGCATTTCCCTGAACTTTTTCCGAACCATTATCGAGTATTTTATAATATCCTCTTATTTGTACCTAATTTTCTACTTTTCCTGACTTCTCCATAACATACCTCGCAGCATTTCCGACACCTTTCTGTTTCTAACTTTGTTCATCCCTCTTTATATTTTTCTGACTTTTAGTTTTGGCGATTACCTAACATTTGACCAACTTTTTCGATTATTTCGAATTCTTAAGACTTTTACCGACTGTCCCGACTAGAAATGCTGGCAAAAAGTTGGAAAAATTCATAAAAATAGTGGAATAAAGTTCCAACGGATATTAATTAAGCTCGATAAAATCGGTATTTTCCGATTTCTCATGTATTTCTAATTTGATGAAAATTTTTAAAAATTTTCCGATTTTCATAAAATTTTCTGGGTTGAGATGATGCTAAGTCGATGCGACTCGACTGAAAAATTCATACATATTTTATCTGTGCAGTAAAAATTTGTATGAATTCCATCATCTCACAACTGATTTTATCATTTTTTCAGTTTTTGTAAATCCCCATATTTTGGAGACATTTTCGAATTTAATCTTGTGTTTATTTCGTATAGGATATTTTTTCCAATACGAAAAATTGTATGGGATATTTTTAGGGAAATTTTATTACTATGCACAACTTTATTTGGGAACATTTATTTTATGGGGAATTAATACAGTAGATGATATTGAGCAATCCGGGGTCGTAGGGCCAAAAAAAAATCTGTATTAGACTGGGGGGTTTTTATTATAACCTGGTAATGTATTTTCAATATCAAGGTACAATTTTGATACATTAATTAATATGTTCCTGCTTATAATTCGTCTAGCTCAAGGGTCGGCAACCTTTCTAGGCTGCGGGTCAAAGTATGGTAGGTGAGTTTTAAGAAGACGTTTCGGGTCAGTGGTATTTCCATTTTCAAAACAGTCTTTTTTGGTGAATATGATGCCCCTAAATCCTTCCCTGTTTAAATGCGGGATAAAATTATTAAAGTGGAGCAGTGGCGTGCGTTCAGCGTCTCCATAAGATGTGAAGAATTTTTCTGCAGATTTCTTCGGCCGGAAAAAATGTAAAAACACAGAAAGTTGCTTTAACAGTTAGGTAAAAATACAAAAATTATATATTTCGGAATAGTCGAAATTTATCTACAAGAAAAATCAGAAATTCGTAAGAGCTCGTACCGAGAAACTTGAATATCGGACATCCCAACATTTGATGTCGATTTTCCAAGTATTTTCTTCACATCCAAAAAAATCTAATGGAGCAGGAAGCTTCCAAATTAGCTGAGGAAAAATACAAAAATATCAAAACTAAACATTTCGTTCAAAAGCTCTACAAAAACTTAAAAGCTCCCAGAAAGCTTAATTTTTCCAGCCTTATTTTTTGCGTCTTAAAATCGATTTTCTATCCAAACAACGATCCTCTAACGAAATTTGAATTTTTTCCAAAATAAAGCTTTTAAAACCCCGAAAGCTTATTGAAAGCTTAAAATTAAAATGTTATTTTGAATAATTTGGTATCGAATTTTTATCCGATTTATTAAATTCAAATGAAATGTGGAATTTCTGGCAGAAAGCTTATTCAAGCTATTAAAAGCACAATGAAAGCTTTAAGTTTTGAATTTAATTTTTTATGTTTAAAAATCTATTTTCTATCCAGATACAATCCTTTAAAAAAATTTCACATTTTCCAAAAGAAATGCATCAAAAATTTCGAAAGCTCATTCAAAATTATTAAATAAAATAATTTTAGTTAGAAATTTGAAGCAATAAAAATTGATTACGATTTTGTTGATATTTCAGTTCTTGTGGGTCACTTGAAATTATCAAATGGGTCACTCGGTGACCCGCGGGTCATAGGTTGCCGACCCTTGGTCTAGCTAGTACTTTTTTATATGTTGGTACATATAAAGGTACGGAATCATCAATATCATCGTCATTTTCTGAATCTACACTATCAGAAACTGGTTCAATAATGCTACCCAAAATTACGCTATCTGTAAGCGTAGCTGTACTTTGTAAATCATTATCAATTGTTAAATAATGTTCAAAACTCTCATCGATACAAAAATTTGTAACCACTTGAACATATCTTCATATCAAATACATCTTCCCATGAACATTTTAGAAATTCATCGGAATCCTGTCTAAAAAAATAGATTTTCATCCAATGTAGAGGGATTCTATTTATTTTTAGAGGGTTTGGGGGGCACAATGTTTGGATTTGGGAAATAGACGAAAGACGAGATCTCAAACCGACACTTTTTATTTTCGACATTTTTTACTATTACAATCCGGACTGTAATTGAGGACACCACACAACAGGACACAATCAGGTAGATAATTTTTAGATTGAAATTGTACCGAGGGTAGCTACTAAAGAACTTACTATGAAAAATCTAAGCGATATAAATTTAAACATTTTAGAACATTTTAGAAAAGTGGACTGAAATTTGAATTTATTTACGAGAAAATCGGTAAATTTCATAAAAATCCATGACTTGAAGAATTCGAAAATTTTTTCAAAATAAAAAATTCTATTGGAAATGAAAAAATTTAGTAAAATTTAGAATTTTGGAAATAAAATATTATACAAATTGTAGTAAAAAATAAAAATATTTTTGAAATCCAGAAAGGGAATTTTGCTAAACTTAAATAATAAAGAAATATCTTTCTCAAAATGTGTGATAAAATTACCCCCCTAAATTTGGCGGGATATGAAATTTAGAAAATCTGCACGTTATATTTCTCAAATGATGATAATTATCTCGAATTTTGTCGGGTTTTGCTTAAAAAAAATCAATGAATTGCATGTAATTTTCATTATTATTGAACCGTTCTGAAGAGATGCAAAAATTTCCATATACTTTTATAGGGTTTGTGGCCCCGGGATCGCGGTGTTTCTTCAAACCCAGAAGTCCTGGGATTATAGTTATTTCAATCCCGGGATATCGGGGTTGCATTTTTTTTCTCATCAACATTTTCTAAGGACTAAATTCGCAGATAGTTTACTTTATTTTATGAAATATGAACTTAGAATTTTTTTTGTGCAATTATTTTTTCTCAGCAACATGTTCCAAGAAATTAATTTATATTAGTTAAGATATAATTACTATTTTTTCACATGTTTTATATTTTTTTATTAAAAATCGGGCATGCGTAAGAAAATTTTCGAAATTTTTTACACTGGAAATAATTTTTAATAAGAAAAGCCCGCAAATGAGAAGTCGTTTGAACGATGAAACGCTGGAGCAGCTGTGTTTTCTAAAAGCCTATTTAAAGAAACACAGGCACAGGCAATAAAGAATTTTATTTATTTTATTTATGTCGAGTTCGATGGACTTCAACCGGTGTATTCTCTGATTGTCAGAAAACTTCTATTTAATCAGAAGTTGTAGTAGATTTTTCGTGCAAAAATTAAATCTCAAAACGGTTGATGTTTACCGAAATCTCTTCGATAATTAACTAAGAATAATTTGGTATTATTCAATTAGAAAAATTGTTTCCTTACAAATTCTTAGAAAAATCGATCGAATTTATTGAATTTTTGACGGGATTTTAAAATATTACGTGGAAGGGGTTGTTGACATTCATAAATTAACTTTAAATTATAGCCCTTTCATATTAATTGCATATCAATTAAACAAAGTAGACCAATTGATTTAACTAGTAATTAATAAAAATACTGTATGATCGGAAATCATACAGAGATCAATGTAATTGATCAATCATAAATAAGATAGACCAAAATAACATGAAAAAAGTGTACTTTGTTAAAAAGTGCACTGCAATATGCGAATAAAACATATAAAGTGAGCAAAATAGAACACATTTTCTTGTAAACAATTAAAAAATTGTCAGAAATGGGTATTGCATAGAATTACTACAATTTTTGAGGTATTTTCTCGCTTATTTTTGTTTTGTTCTGCACATTGCCCGTACTTTTGACAATTTTAGTAAATTATATTAATAAGCTAAAATACTGCTATCCAAGTATAGCATACTGGTGGTTAATGAGGCGGTTGTATTAATTCAACGTTTATGTAATATTACAGATGAAACAGCCACGCGCCTACTACTTAACAACTATATGAAAAAAAAAAAACCTTTCGTTGGGCTAAAAGTCACTTCACAAAGTGAGTTGTGTGGAGCGACATTCATACAGCTCAATAAAACATAATTTACTAAAGATAAACCTTCAAAGAACGATAATAAATGAGAAATTAATAATTACAAATTTATAAGAAATGAAATTGAAAAATAATTTACCTCCGGTTCAATTTCCTGACCATCCCGTCCAATTTTTACCGGTTTCCCTTCATTCCACGGATTATATAAATGTCCCGTGCAAGTAAATGACAGCTCCTTCTTGCACACCCAATCAATTTCAATAACACCGCCCAACGTTTTCGCTGACAAACCGGGTGGTAGTATCCATGATACGGACGGTAAATCCCGTCTAGCCTCGCCCACCATCCGGGCAAATCCAGCGAAACGACCACTTTCCTTAACCGAAAATATTAACATAACATTACGACATTCACGGAATGCTTGATTCAGATTCGCCTCGTTTTGCGGTAACGTTGACCACACACTTTTCAATTTCGCCAACGAAACATTTTCGGTGTTGTTCGATTTGATCACAAAAAATCGCGTTTCACGGAACAGATAGTTTATCTTCGTCAGGTAATCATACGATTTGGATATCGTTTTTTCCGTGGTATTCGAACCGGAAATTAACTTCCGTTTGGTGGACGTCAGTCCCACTTGTGACACATCCTTACGGATCACTTTCCCACCTTTCTGCTGTTGACCTCGTCTTGGACTTGACGGTTTAACTACACGCTTTTCGATTCGTTCACGATTCAAATGGGGTCGCTTCGGTTTCGGACTTATCGATGAATCGGTGCTAACCGAACTCATACTTTCATTACCGGTTGCCGAACTCGACGAACTGGCAGCGGATGCTTCGCTACGCGTATCAAAACCATCCGGCACGTCATCACCCATTTCAGCCTCATCCAGTCCCAAATTGACTGCATCTAAATCGGCCATTTTTCTTTGTTATTTCTTGCTTTGTTTGGTTGGTTTACAAATGTTTTTCTTTTCTTTTTATTTTTGTCTAATGATTTCGATGAAAAACGGATAAAATCCGTGGTCAACGGTAGACGTTGAATTGGATCCTGGTGAACCCTGTTTTTAAAATTACAATTACCTGGATAAAAGAACTTATTCCACAATTTGCGGACAATTTCACTGTAAAAAGGAAAAACGATATTCTTGTTCGATTCCTCACAAAAGCAACAACACGACGTTCAGCGTTCCCAGTGGAAATTGTCATTAAAGGTAAATTTTGGCGTCAGTCCATAATATGGTACTGGTAATGAATGTTTTATGTCAGACGATCATATAATCATGACATACGGGGGAATATTCCCATTACAGGGTTCCATGTCCATGGACTACAGATACTATTGGTGACTTGAATAAGTTCTTGCTGTTTTCTCTTGAAAATGAATGTTTCATTTAAAAAAATGAGTAAAGAAAATATCATTGAAAGTATTGTTCATCACTAGCCATACTTTCTTCCATCTTTCTGGCACCATGTGAATTTCACATCGGAAAAACTACACGTCTTTTGAGGATATCTAAGAATCTATCCAATTTCTGGCATCTTCATTAAAATTGAAGTGTTGCACAGCCAGGCCATGAGTTATCGATCAAGTGAACAAGTGATAATCGGAAATGGGGAACAAGTTGTGATTATGGCGGATAGGGAAGGACTTATATACAAACTTTTCAAAGGTACTTGACTACATCCTTAGATTTAATCGTCGCTTTCCAATTTTTCTCTTTCAGCCACCACTTACGCAGCCAGATGCATTATCAATAGTTAACTCTCCTTGAATTCTCTTATTGACTATGTGGTATCCAAATCATATGCAATGCGGGGATTTATGAAGAGATCTGCAGTGGAATTTAGCAGCATCCCATCAGAAAAAATCACCGATAAGTATTGGATGAATCATGGATGGCAGGTATCTAATACGATCGGTGCCTTTTATATGGAGAAAATCAGTGACTATTTCCTCAAGCGGCAATGTGAGGAGAGTAAACGAGATCACACACATACTTGCAAATTTGAGTGAGTTTTTCTAAAGCTCTGCCTTACGCTTATACCCTTTAGAAAATCTCTTTGAAAAAGTCACCGATAAGCTTATTGAATTTACCAACCCAATGTTAAAAATGTGAAGGCTTTACTGTTTTACACAAAACTTACGAATTCTTTATTAATCTCTTTATTTTATCGGCTCACGAGAGATTAAGCGTCTTTTGTAATTTTTATTTTACCTATGAGCAATCAATCAATCAATCAATTTTAGTTTAGATTTATCATTTATAATTGAAATGATAATTACGGTAAGTGTAACATACAATGCACGATGAAATCGACGGTTTTTAATCGACGGTGTTGCTGGTTGCAGGAACTGAAATTGGAATATGACATAAACAATAATTGCATTAATTGCCATTCAAAAAGATGGTATGCGTTTAAGATGGCAAAATATAAGGGACACAATGAATCCTTTCACAATCCCAGAAGATTGGTAAGTAAAATAAAACTTTTTTATCTCAAAATAATTAAACCCGGTGTAACACAGCTGATAGTGTGATAATTAGTTAAACTAATTATTTTATGATATACTTTCACCACCCCCACCTCTATCCCTTCCTTTTTCTCGCACCGCCCATCTTATTCCGGTTGGTTACCAGACATTTTTTGAAATAATTTTAAATATATTAAATACATTAGTGATATTTTAAATTCTAGATTTCTATTCTAGATTTCTAGATAATTAGAATTTCTAGATTGCTTGGATAGCGTGAATTACGGTATGCCCATCTAAAATGTGCTAATATAATTTATTCGTGTGCGATGCTCCACAATTATTTAATTTACAATGGATATGATATCAATATAGATTTAGAAGGAAGTAGTTCAACCGAACACAATGTTGGTCAACACAATGCGAGATTAAATTCGGGAAATAATTACCTTCGAGCAAGAACAGTTACACGAAACAGAGTTGCCAGTTTTCTAGATTATTGGCTTTCCATGGGAAATTTTTAACTGCTTTTGTTTTTTTTTTTATCAATTCATATTTTAAAATTTTATTTATGCTTATATTAAATATTATAAATATGAAATTAGCTTAATTTTCACCGGGTACCCCAATCCTTTTAACGGTTACTCCTATTAAAATAAGAAAATCCTCATTTAAAATTAAATCTAAAAAATATTATAACTTACGGTCGGTCGTTGCTGTATTTCTGCTAGTAAACCTTTCAATGCTGTTGTCTGCTCCTGTTGAGCAGCAGTTTGCTCCCGTTGCGCTTCCACAGATAACTAAATTAGATTTAAAAATAAAGTTCATTAAAATTAATTTCTGAAATAATATATTATAATTTACATTTATTGCTTGCCGTAATGCCCTACATTCCGCTAATATGTCTCGCAAAAGTTGAGTTTGCTCTTGTTGCACTACCATAGTCGTTTGTGATATACGCGAGAATGGTACGGGTCTCATATTTCGTTGGACAACTGGTGTTGGATTGGGAACAGGACTAGGATTGGAATTATTCAAAATAGGAATCGGAGATGTGAATACGGGAATACTCGAAGGTATTGCGAAATGAATGGTTGGTGTGGACATGTCGGATGGGATAATAGATGTGGGGGAGGTAACTGAAGTGGACGTGAGAATGGTGGAGGTGATAGTGGACGTTGGTAGATTAGATATGGTGGATGGGATGACAGATGCGAGAACGGTAGGGATAGATGACGCCCGCATTGTGGATGTGGATGGGAATGTGTATGTGGTGATAGAGGATTAATGTTCGGCAACACTGTATCAGCAAGTTCGCCATCTTCAATTCCATCCAAATTCTGCAGTTGGCATATGGAAATGATTTTTTTGTCCAACGGTGATAATTCGATGGTCGTTGGTGGACTACCACCTGTTAATTATCGATGCCGACGAATTGCTGGCAGTTTCTGGTCCAATTGATTTCATCACAATCCAATACCTTTTCCAACTATCGGGTAATTTGTGCGGTCCCAACTCATTTAGTGATCTTCTGCCACAGAGCAATTTTTGATTCGTTACCTCTAACGGTTGGATGTTTCCCAAATGCGTTTAAATATTCATCCTCCATAATGGCAATAAGCCTTTCTTTCTCTACGAACGATATTCTCTGCAAAATAATTAGCTTTAATTACAAAAATTTTATAAATTAAATGTAGAAGTTTTTATGGCATCTTTATAATCCTCCTTGTGATGGAGGTCACTTACGTTATCAATAAATTACAAATTGTCAAATCATTCTACAATTAACACAAGTAATTTAAAATAAATAATGGTAATACAAATGTTTGAACTTACTTGGATCATTTTAAATTTCCACACACGTGATTAAAATACGAATGAAACGTTTGTAAAATTCGTCTTTCTGGCGTCTTTGTGAAAAGCTTCATATACCGCGCTTTCTTGACGGCTATCATGAGTATTGACTTTTCTACTGTGACATACCATACCGTTCTAAATTTATATATTTCTTTAGATTATTTACCACTATTTAGTTGTTCTTTATAGATGATTTCTAACGGGCATGTATTGTCTATAATTTTCGCTTCTAGTCGCTCTTATATATTGATAATTTATAGATTAAAAAAAATTTAAAAAACGCCTTATATCCAAAATTATAGTTTTTAGTAAATTAGACTTAAAAATATAACTCGTTCAAACTAGACTAAAAATATAACTAACCATTTAGTTTAAGTGGTTTTGTATCTCCGTTATTGTCACTCTTACACAGAAAAATTAAAAATATTTTATAAAGGCAAAATAAGTACCTATGTATAAGCGTTCTAGTATAATTTTTACTTTTTTCTACTTATCTGAGAAGTTTTACTATCGCAACATTCTTTCAAAAATTGTTTCAATTTCAAAGTCAATCCTACATTTTTTATAGATCACAAATTCATCAGTTTGTGACTGAAGTACCCCAATTTTGAAGTTTTTCATACTAAAAAATTGTTTCCCTAGTCAACATCCCCCATATGGTAATTTATCATTTTTGTAACCAAACTATAGTTATCACAAAATTATTATATAAAATATAATTATTATTATATGTAATAATAAAATAATAAATTAAATAAAAATTATAATAAAAATACTTAAACTTACGCGGGTAATTTTAAATTTACACACAAACTTGCATTGCTTTTTAGTCTCTTAATTAGTGGTGCAAAACATAAAACAAATGAGTTGGTAATTTTACCATGAAACTAATGTGAACAACTACATAATTTACCACTATTTTAGATACTACACTGTAGCAGTCTTTAAGAAAATCCATAGAATATAACCTCATAATTCTCTCTTGAGTAAAATTAAGCTTTAACGAAACATATGACTGCGAGTATTAATGAGGCAAATGTAACCTTTCTGTATGATGCTGGTTAAGGTATTGTTAAGAGATCGAAAAAATCTCTTAAGCGTGTGTAGAATCGCACCACTGGCTAGATACTGATGAAGAGTAATTTACTGCATATGAGTTAGGTTTATTCTTGAATATGCTTGCGTAATTTGGTCCCCGAAATATTATACACATATTCAGAGGTTGGAATTGGTACAAAAGCAGATTGTAATTCTCGCATTAGATTACTATCCTTAGAATCTATAATCTAACTTCTATTGATTTGTGGTGCCATGACCATTTGCCATATAATTAATTTTGGCACTCACACACTTGTTAATAGCATTTCGCATGTGCTTATTTCTGCTAAGGCTCAGTACGATTGCCGAAACAGTAAGACCTATCGAGAAGTTCTTTTCCGTATCATTTTTATTGATAGTTTTTATGTTAATACAAATTTTTATAAGACATTT
>JANTOP010047767.1:0-10006 GCA_027564815.1 Symmerus nobilis | reverse complement strand
ACGGGCTTAGCGGTCCAGAATATTTTGGCGGAATCAAAAAACAGTCACCAAATAAAACCAATATATTTGTTTGAGGTTGTTCTTTAATTAAAATTTCCTCGACGTTTCGGCTCAATATGTGGCCTTTTTCAAAACCTTTGAAAAAGGCCACATATTCAAATATTATTATTGTTTATCGTTATGCATAAGCGATTTTGCATCATAATTTCGATAAGTTTGATTTTGTATAGCCAGATAAAGTTCAATTAAGAAAACATTTTAAAGAATTAATACTTCTATAGGTTATACGAGCAAAGAGCGTATACGTATAGACTAAGCTAGAATATTTTAGGAACAACGAAAAGTTCAAAAAGTAAATAAAGAGGTATAGGATCTTATTTTAGTCGTATTTATTTTTTTAAATATTTAATTTTTACCAATATGTTAAGTGTTAACAGAACCGGAAACTGGGAAATACCCACACAAGTCATTCATTCCTTTTACGATACATTTATTTACGTATTAAAGATATCCTTTATAATCCTTAATCGATCTATTGTCTTAAACACCTTTTATGTTTAGTCAAACTATTGTTAAGCATCAATAATCATTTTTGTCAGTCCGTTTTGGAAATCCCAAATACAATATAATTTTTAAAATTTATAATCCTAAAACTAATTTTACCATTTTACTATCCATACCTCTATCTATCTACATATAGTATACTGCTTAATAAAATAATAATCCATTGACTTAATGTTGGGAAGAAATAAAAGAAGATTTTTATTATGATTAACTTTTATATTTCACTGTTTTATTTTCGTCATTAGCATATTTTTTTATTTCATTCATAAACTGTACTTGAATATGCAATTAAAATATAGGTATTTTTCACTTACTGTAATTATTTCCCAAGTATTTTGGTTGGTTTGGCTTTGGTTGCTAGGTAAAATTATCAGAAAGAGATAGTCATAGCAGCATCGAAAACGCCCAGCAACCAATCCAGTATAATGCGATTTTGTTGGATTTTTCGATTTTCGATGAAGGAAAATATTGCATTTAACTCCGCCTTCAATAATTCAATTTATGAGAATAATTAATTTATATAAAGCTTCACACAATTGAAAATAAGAAATAAGTAAACAAGTTATTTTTAATAAATTGATACTTAAAATTTGTCTTTTTAAAATTTACTTTTCTTTTGCGTTACTTATTGAATTAAATATGAATAAATTATTGTATAAAATGAAATAAATTATTAATCGCCGTGTATTATCCCCTCATCCATACCACATATTAATTTATTTTACAAATTATAAGACAAACTTCATACCGAATGTGATGATTTCGATAGCATTTTAGATAATAACTGAAATAAAAGGATATTCCCAATTGATCTGGATTTTATTTTAACAGAATTGAACAGGTTACTAAGCATATCAATAAACAATATAACTAAATGAATTTGTTCTCATATTATATTGTTAATAAGTTTGTGGCGATAAGAAATATGCAAGCAAAATCATCAATAATTTATATCCCCCCGAATCCGAAAATTACATATCTAGCAAGTAAATCATATTCATCGATTATAACGACTTTACATCCACCATCAATATTAAGATTAAATAATTGTCCAACATAATTAAGATTATTTAAACCGACTTGAACGAGAGGGGCTGTGCCCCCCCCCCCCCAATTGGCGCCTCTGATTGAGATGATTATTTATTGATAGGTATTTTAGTTCAAAACTGGTAACGAACGATTTTTTTTTTTGTAATATAATTTGTATATTCAAGAAGAATAAAATGAATTTAATATTTAACAATTGTGCAGTGATTTTCACACATCTCCCTACTCTAATTGTTTTTAGAATTTAAAAGCTTTGAAAAGAAGGGGACGTAAAATCGTATGGAGGCGTACATGAATTTAATTCCATTATCAAGTTAATCGGGTGATCCGTTCAGTAGTTATTGCCATTTTTCCGCGAACATGATATACTTACGCCCGCTATTTGTCCAAAATACTCGCCAAGTGTTTTAGCTAAACGTTTTGACACATCGACACCAACGATTGCGATGAAGAAATACTGGAATCTCATTCCCTTTCCGCTTAAAAAAATAGATTCTCCCAGCTCTGCTTGCAAATATCATAAATTATCAATACAAAATCGTCGATTTTTTTTTATTAAAAATATTATTTGCGATTTTTATTATTTTAAGAGAAAAACAATGTTGGATTATTTTAAAGAAATAATAATGATAAATTGAAATTCTTTTTCTACCGATCTTACGTATCACTTTTCCACAATTTTATCGTCTTATCATTTTCTAATGCCGCCGAGGCAATAATGTTTTCTGTTGGATGACAGGCAGTACATAAAACTGTATCTGTATGACCCTGTAAACGCTGCACAATTTCTTTACTTTGTAAATTCCATATGTAAACCATGTTATCTTCACTTCCTGATACGATCCACTTAAAATTACGAAAATTTATTATTAATTTTTGAAATGAAATCATATAATATCTCACCTTTCCACCGGTTACGGAAAAATTAGCAAACACACAATATTTTTCATTTTTATGTCCCGTATATGTTTTTAAACATTTTCCCTTTGAATAATCCCACAATTTCAATGTATTGTCCAGTGTTGCAGCCAAAATATATTTCCCGTTTGGTGAAAATTTCACAAATGATACCGGTGGATTGTCATCGTCAATCAAAGTTTTCAAACATTGGCCGCTTGCCGTGTCCCATATACGACACAACCCATCATAACTGGATGAAACAATTAATGAACCGTCCCGATTGAAATGTACAGCGCTAACCGGATCAGAATGAGCTGGTAATGTTTTTAAACATTTTCCAGTTCGTACGTCCCATATACGGACGGATTCATCAAAACTTCCGGACACAATTAGATTACTTTGTGGATTAAAATTACAACAGAACACATAGTTGCTGTGACCTTTTAACGTTTTTAAACATTTTCCCGTACTCAACTCCCAAACTTTAAGGGTTTTATCATCACTACCGCTTACTAGTAGCCGACTATCGCTTGACCAAGCCACATCACTGATTCCCAATTTATGACCGGCAATAGTTTTTTCAAATTTTCCATCGTACGCTCCCCAGATTTTAATCAATTTATCGGCAGCTTTGGAAGAAGGATATCAATCAATACAATACATTTGTCGTTGAAATATTAATTATTCACTTACATGAACTAGCCAACCATTCACCATTCGGACTAAATTTTACCGCCGAAACAGCTTTTGTATGTCCGGCCAAGGTAAATTTTAAGGTGTAATTCGGTTTCTAAAATTAAATATAAAAATGATTATTGTATGAATTGAAATGAATGTATTGTAAATGAATCAGAACTTACAACGGCCGTTGAAGCTTTATTCGCTTGTTGCATTGATGATGATAATTGATTAGGTCCTTGTGGTGTACTTTGCATTGGATGGCCTGGATGACCAACCGACGGTCCCATTGGTACCATTTTCCGGAATTCTAAAGCAGTGATTAACAACAAAGCTTTTTTCAGTGTGTAATAGTTGGGTAAAATGGGTAAACAGGGAAAAGCCTTAACTAACCTCAATTATTTATCGAACAACCGTCTCGTCTCACCTCTCACCCACCTAAATTGCTTGCTGCTACTGTCGTACTTCTGTATTACGCTATGCTCTATATTTTAAGCAACTCACCGATTTTTTAATACCTTAAGCACAAATCGAAATTATCCAAGTTCTCTTAAATAAATTTATTATATTTCCACATGTGGAAATTAAACAGGAAAATCGTTCCAAAATGTTTTTATTCTTCACAACACAACAAGATAAAAATGCGTGAAACCAGAGCCCGAAGCCGTATCGACTAAGTCGATCCGACTAGTCGCCGTCGATGATTTTTAATAGCCGGCGCCGTCGACTACTTTTATCGATCGACATATTATTTTCACAACAAATAACAATTTGTTTTTTGGATTTTTTTATAAACTTTGTAATAGAATTTTGACAGCTCTACTCCATGAATAATAAGAGGACACTCATGTAGTAAATTAACTCTACGGCGAGACGATCCATTTTAAAATCCCAAATAAAAAAGAGCTATAATTTTATTAATTAATCCTAATTATTTTCCAGTTAATTTGAGGTGCCGCAAGAAAATATCAGATGATCCGTTCCCTTACAATTATTGATTGATCACAACTATACATACGGTTTGGCACGATCTTGGCCTTGCATAACTTTCCCCTATATGCAATAAAAAATTGTTCCTTCGGAAAATATTTTTTGCTTGATATAGTTCACGACTACAAAATTTCATCTAATCAAAAATCCGCATCCAAATGTATTGTTAAAATTATATGAAACTCGTCAATAGTAGACCAAATGTTTGATACAATTTCAATAAACAATTAGAATACAGGATAAATTAGGGAAAGGCAGAAAAATAAGTTGGGAGTGGTAAGGAAAAATGGGTAAAAGTCAGTAAAAAATCAGTTACCAGGTCTATTCATATCAAATGCGGTTTTGCAGATAGATGCATGGCTGTATAGATAATGATTATTGTGAACGAGCCTTAACTCCATGTTATTTTTATTGCTTTGACATCTGTCAACAACGTTCAGTCTTGAAAATTTGTTTTGCAATACAACAACATAAAATTTGTTCGTGTTAAAAATGTCGAATTTTGTGCCTACCTTAGTCTCTGAATGGTTTGCCTCCAAAGAGCAATTTTTTTTTTCGGCGTGGTATCCACAAATTACCTGAAAGAAAGGCGGTTAAAATGTGTAGAAAGCGATGGACGGTACTTTAAATAAAATATTTTGTACTTCCCTATTAAAAAAGCGTTTTATTTTCGTATAAAAAAGCCGCATTTGATATGACTAGACTTTAAAGTTAGTAAAAGTACGTTTTTGCTGACAGTTCCTCCACCATGATCTATTTTTTCCCGGCCATTCACGATATTTTCTCGATGTCCCCGGACTTTTGCTGCCTTTTCTGGACCTTTTCCGAATATTTCCGGGTCTTCCTCTGACCATTCCTGACTTTTTACTAACTTTTTGCATTCGGGTGCATATTTAAATTCATTCGGGTGTTTTCTATTCATATGCAATATAACCTTAGAACCCGTAATTTGCACCTCGTTGCCATCACTAGCTTGAATGGTTTGTTTACAATTTTTTTTCCTTCCCGTCTCTGCCCTGGGAGTTTTTTAGTCGATGTCAGTAGTAAATTCTGTTTTTCGGCGTAATTTTGCGTAGACAAAATTATAACGAAATATTTTTATGTTTTGATTCAATGTACATATGTTTATGTGCAATTCGTCAGTTGACTTTGTAATCGGTATAATGTCGGACGAATTTAAATATAAATTGAGTAAAAGACGAGTAACAAATATGTTCCACAATTATTTTCAAGTTTAATTAATTTAAGTTAAGATAATTATTAAAGATGTTTTGAAATACATACATGAGCAAACTCTTTTCTTTCTTCTACTCTTTGTATTTGTTCAAATTTCGTTTTGCTGATAAAAATAAATTCAGTTGTAATGTATGGAAGTCCATTACATTTAATTTTTATATAAAATATTTAATTTTTAAAATGAAAATCACTAATAATATAATTTGTACAAATGATCTTAATTTACTCATTTATCTAAATAAGTTGATAACAATAACCTATTATTACCGTTATATTAAATAATAAAAAAAAAAAATAACGTAGGCAAACCAGCACGATTCTTAAACACACTTTTCATATATTTTCACATTTTCACGTATCCAAAACGGTAGAGATAAAATCGGATATAACGACGAAATTATTCAGTCCCTTGAAGTTCGTTATAACCGGTTTCGACTGTAGTCCTAGAAAAATTGCATATACCTATATACTGCTCAAGTGTGGTACCAGTCAAATAACAAATTCCTGACAGTGCATATGTAATTATTTCATGCATATATAGTATATTGTTTTCTGCTAAAGTTATTAAGCTATTGGGGGATATTAAGGGATTTTTGAAGATATTTTGAGGGATTTCTCGTTGCTTTGAGTTAACATCACTGCAATGCGTGACTGTAAAGCGGGTAATAGACGATACAACGGCTGTACAGCCGTTGGTCCCGTTTAATGGTTGCTTGCGACGATTGTATCGTGTATTTAAAAATCACCAACGGCTGGCCGATATTGTACGGTTGGATGGCTTGAACCGAAAACCTACCGATTTCATTGTTGTAAACAATTTTTCTTGTGCACATCGAAGATTTATTTAATAGTAAAAATATTGGTAGAAATTTTGTTGGTAAAAATTGGTAATTAGTAAAACACACATGACGAAAGCAGTTATACACCAAATATTAAGAATTATTTTTTTTACCAACAAAATCTCGTCGGCCGACAATTGTACGTAAATCGTATCGCACCGTGTAAATGCTTCATACAACCGTTGGACCGATATCGGTACAACACAGGTTGGTACAGCCGTTGTATCGTTTATTACCCGCTTAAAACGACTTTGTCTATGGAATAGCTCTGTTTTGAGGTAAACGAAGACGGTTAATTTTGTAAATAAAGTATATTTATTTTAACATAAATCAATCTGACTTCTGCTGAAATTTGTAATAATTATAAAGATTTTCCTTCCCATCGTTAAAATTCGATTAATTCATTCATTTCATCGCGAATATCAGGAGGGAGGGATAATTTTAATTTATTAAAAGCATGAGAAAGGATATTTTTATGACAATAATAGACATTGGATCGAAGAGCTGTGATTAGGATTCAAAGAAAGATCATCCATTATCAATATCATAAATTGTTCAGCAGGTGCTCTTGTGCGACAATGATTGACTGAGATCCTACAGCAGGGTTCTAAAATCGACAAGTTAGTGGGTGGCATTCCTAGGTCAATTGAACTGATTTGCTCGTCTAATTGTTAATTGTTTGACGATGGATTTAGATATATGTCGATGTTGCTTGTCTTCCAGCAAAAATAAATTGAAGAATTTACTGACTCCCGATTTAGACCATGATGCCGAATTGAAAATATCGTTTTTAGAAAAACTAACTATTTGTATACCGGAACTACGAATTCGGAATCCAGATCCGTTACCAAAACAAATTTGCCCGAATTGTATTGCTCGATTACATCAAGCATATAATTTTCATAATCTTTGCATCACGTCCGATCGGCAATTAAGATTAGGAATTGAAACGGTCAAAATTGAACCAAAATTTGAAATTAATGACAATGATCCGAGAGTGGCAGACAATTTCGAAACAACGGAAGTAATGATTCCTGGGATTATGTTAGATGATACATTCAGTGAGCCGTGCGAACCACAAACGAAGAGATGTGTTAAAGAGAGAAGAAAAACGGTAGCAAAGCAAGGAGAAATGTCGAAGCGACTAAACAAAATTGGAATCGACAAATTACCTGAAAATGATTTTAAGCCAAAAAAAGTACGGAAAAATGCAGCTCGTTACAATGAAAACGGGAAGAGAATCCGTATACGACCGTTAAAATTCCAATGTGATGTTTGTGGTTTACGTGGTAACACAAAATTTCGTATTGAACAACATATGCGTGCTCATACCGGTGAACGTCCATTTGTCTGTGAGGTTTGGCATTCAAAATCATCGATTCTTTGATAGTTTACGTACCTCTATATTTACAGACTTGCGGAAAGGCATTCAAGTCACGTGCCTGCGTTAAAAAACATTCAATACGCCATCAAAGGGATCGAATTAAACGATACCAATGCGATATGTGTAAATTTAGTACAGATTTTAATGCCGATTATCTACGCCATTTGCGTGTCCACACAGGTGATCTACCCCATCCGTGTACGATCTGTGACCGAAGATATTCATGCAAAGGTGCACTCGCGAATCATGTCAGAGCATTTCATACAGAACCTACTATGGCTGTTAGAATGAATCAAAAGAAACTCATTTCACAGTACATTAATAAAAATTTGAATCATTTCAGTGTACATTTTGTGAAGAAAAATTTCGTACGGCAGCCCGATTACGAATTCACGTTGAATGTCATTTTCGGTCAACTAAACAGACTTGTCCTGTATGTACAATTTTATTAACGAATAGAAAGGCCTTACAGAGACATATGGAACGATTTCACGAAGGCGTGGATTATCCCAGCCGACGAAAAACGAAGACAAATGATGTAAAACCAGATATTAATAAAATACAAATTTTTTAATAATTCCAAAGATTAGTTATGTTTTTCGGTACTGGCGTACTGGTTAATTTAAAGTAGACATTTTCTTTTGGATAATTGGAATTTTAAAACGAAAAAATTTCAATAATTTATATTTGTTTCGACAAAACTGGGGGGTCGATTATTTTCATTATCATTTGAATCGTCTCTTTTCATTAAAATGTTTAAAGTTTGAATGTAAGAATCCACCTTAAAATCGATATCTCAGAAAATTCCCAAACAATACGGTTGAAATATTTTTATCAGATAGAAAAAGGATGTGTCCTTATTTATCCAAAATCTAGCCTCGATATCTAGTTCGGTTCCGATGATATTAGATCGGGAATTTGATGGATTTTAAATTTTGGTTTACTTCTAAAGATCTTTCCAAAAAACCTATTTCTCCCAAAGGACTAATATCCCTAGGTAGCCTGAAATTATTCCCCAAGAACCCTATGTTTTGATTGGTTGTAAGAACCAATTGAGTTCCTATCCGTTCCGAAGATACATATCCTCGTTTCAGGTTGAAATTCGAAAATTTTCATGCAGAGGTGGTGCATACTCGACTTCCGAGCCTACAAAAACCAGAAATTTCGTACTTTAGAAGGGGCCTCCCGGGGAGGAGGGAGGGGATTGAGGTCCAGGATTCCAGGGAATGCTTCCCCAGGATGAGAACTATCGATGTGCCAAATTTCATGTTTATAGCACGCAGTTGAGAAGTAACATGCCTTAGTGCCCCGTTGGGGAAAAGAGGCCCAAAATCGAGAAATATGAGTTCCACTCACGGTTTCCCACGTAGGTGGTATATTTTCGCATTAAGTTCTGCTTGACCACTTGGTGATAGAGAATGAAATGAAGGAAAAGTGAACGAAAGAAATTTAATTAATCAATTTCAAGCCTATTTTATTAACTTGCAACCAAATTGTTATTACGCATGAAACTCCTAGCTAGGCTGTAGGTGGGTGTTTGTTTGTTTGGCACGTTACCTCCCTTCCCCACACTCTATTACATTTTTGAGCGCGAACGAATCATATAAAGACGAAGTTCGAATCTCTAATATTGCAATTAATTTTTTAATTTCTTTTTTTTTATTAAAATCTGAGGAAATTCTTACAATTTTTTAGAGTAAATATAATTTAAGAAAATCCGATTCATTTCCAACCTTTTTAGTAATTAGGGGTATAGAGAGGCTATTAGAAACTCCATTACTTCTGCAACTAGAATCCTGAAATTTGGTACATATCCTCTCAAAAGATCTACAATTCGATCAATATGCAGATTATTATACTTGTATGGCATGTAGTTCTAAGAATAAGCTATTCCTAAAGCACCTGACAGGAATGGTATTGAAATTTTCTAAAATCTTTCCAGTATCTAAATCAGTAGCCAAAATAGCCAGTAGTATTAAATTAATCTAAAGACCTGTGAGCGTCTTTTCTTATGCTTCTGGAGTGCAATTTCTACAAACTTATACTACAAATTAATCAGTGTTTTTAGAACGGTAAATTTTTAGAAGGGGAGGGATATGAGATTGCAGACCAAAAATTTACAAAGGCCCATATAGGCCTTCCAATTAATTTGATACTGCTGGCAACTTAATCGGACGTACCAGTCAGGAGTATAGCTATTTTACCACGACCCCGCATGGTTGCGGTACAAGAAATTATATTTCTATCCTGGTAAATTATCCATTCTTATAAATGTAAAAAAAGAACATGAATTAAGGGGATCGCACCAGTTGTGGCGCGAAAAAATCGGTCATTTTTCGGATTTTTTTTTATGAAAACTACTAAACTT
>JANTOP010047756.1:0-10008 GCA_027564815.1 Symmerus nobilis | reverse complement strand
CTGGCTTCGAACCTTCGAACCTGCAAACCTCCCTCTTCCAAAGCGAGCGTCATACCCATTATACCATGGAAGAGGTGATGTTCAATTGCTAAATACTAAAAATTAGCCCAATCACCCATTAAACTGGACGTTTTTAACTAAAGCACGTGATACAGCATACAAGAGCAACATAACCATCAAATTTTCAGTTCGATAACTAACCTACAAAATAATTATATTGAAAAACTAAAATTGCACGTATAACACTTACCAAATTTCAGTGCAATTATCAATGGTGTGCAGTCTAATGCGAAGAAGACGCAGAGCACACCTGAAATATCGACCAAATCGTAGTCAATTTTATTTCTATTCAATCTATTCTATATTCAATCCAAATCTTTTAATTAAAATATAATATTATTTTATTCATTAAAGCTTTGTGGAAAAATAAAATTTCTGTCGAAGCTTTAATGAATTGAATTGAATTGAATGCAAATTATCTTTCTTTGAGTTTTCGAGATTCTTGAAACATGTTTTTTGGGGAAAATTTAAAATTTCATGAAAGGACCGATATATAGATAGAAAATAGATTTTAAAACGCAAGAAATAAAGTTCTAAACTTTAAGCTTTTTTTGAGCTTACAGTGGATTGATAAAGTTTCCAACGAACATTTCATATTTTATCTAAATTTAATAAATCAAATAAAAATTAGATTTCAATTTATATAACATGATATTTTAATATTAAGCTTTCAATGAGGTTTGGTGATTTTTAAATCTTTATTTTAGAAAATGCTGATATTTTGTTAAATGATAGTTATTTGGATCGGAAATAGGTTTGAAACGTTTCGAAACTTAAAGCTTTCGCTAAGCTTTTAATAGTTTGGTTAAGCTTTCTGTGAAAATTCTATATTTCATTTAAATTTAATGAATGGGATAAAAATTCGATTCCAAATTATATAAAAAGACATTTAAATTTTAAGCTTTCAATGAGCTTTTGAGATTTTTGAAGCTTTTTTGGGAAAATTTCATATTTAGTTAAAGCATTGTTATCTAGATAGAAAATAGATTTTAACACGTAAAATAAAGGTTCTGAAAATAAAGGTTTCTGGGAGCTTTTAAGTTTTTGCAGAGCTTTTGTACGAATAGTTTAGTTTTGATATTTTTGTTAGTTTTGATTTTGAAGAAAGTAGCCGGGAAATCCGGTTCAAATGTCGCAGTGTCCGATATTCAAATTTCGGGGTGCGAGCCTATACGAATTTCTAATATTTCTAAGATTTACTTCAACTTTTCGGAAATATTTAATTTTTGTATTATTTTTACCTAACTGTCAAAGCAACTTTCTTGTGTTTTTAAATTTCCAGACCAGGAAAATATAAAATTCTGCACACCCTATGGAGATGTTGACCGCAGCCCATTGATTTATACCAAAATCGTAGTTTAAAAATGAGAAAGTGTTTTTGGCCAAAAAAAATCTTAGTGACACCCGATCTTTGTGAAATTCAGAATAAAATTCAGTATGGAACTGTAATTTCATGTAATAAAACGAAAAAAATATCGTGGATAAAACTCCCTTTCCCTATCGCGAGAAATCTCAATTAGCCAAAACACCCAACTAGCAAAATCACCCAATATTACCCTAATAATTGATAAAGAATTAAATTTTTTTAATTTTTAAATTAAATTCATCTACAAGTATATATCAATAACTAAATCAAATTCATATAAATCGTAACCATCATCATCTACCTCCTATCTCCAAAATTCGACGTCATAATTCCTATCCCGGTATACGATTCACACAGAAGCGAACCGAATATCAAACGTTGTGAATTTATTAATTTAAATTTAAATAAGCTTTAAGAGAGATAGTGAATTAAGCCCAATACTTTGTATAGATAATAAATGAGGAGTCATATCATGTACCACGACGGCTCATACTCTATCAAAAATAATCTGATTGTTCATTATGAAGTGCTAATAGACGGGGATTTGTTTAGTAAGATAAAAAAGCTATACGGATCAAGGCCTTTCGACATTAAACAAAAAAAAATGTCTTCTTGCAATTGTTTAAACATTGATTATTATTTTAGTGTAATTATTTGTATAAAAGACGTACAATTTTATGTCGATGTATGGATTTATGATCATTTTAGATATACATATGTACGTACATATTACCAATAGATTTTCGATTAAATTATAATGTGGACGATTTAACTAACCATTTAGATAATTCAAGCACACAGATTAGAACATCGCCGCATTCCAAAGAATTTATTTCCAATCAAATCGATATATCAGAATTTATATTTCAATTTGAATAACAAAAAACCGTGATCAATAAATTAAATTTCATTTCATTCATTAACCAATTATTCCATATAAATTATAAATCAAATAAGATTCATTAAATAATTATAAACCATTAAAGAGATGAAAAAATCCTCCAAAGTCATTCCATTTGAAAAACACGAAAAACAATTATTGTAATTTGTAATTATAAACATTTGTTATCATTTTTCGCTGTTCTATTGATTTTTTATCATCTTAATATTTGTTCCTTATTAATTCTTTTTTATTTAATTTTTTTTTTTTTGTTTTTTCATTAAATAAGATGAGCATATTATGCATACATACACACATAGATAAAACTAATAATATTCATTATAAAATTTATTTGTAAAAACATTGTTCACGTTTAAAAATAAATTATCAAAAAGAATATTATACGAAGGAAAAAAAATGCTATCTACATATATATATATACGACAATAATAATTAGTGATGTCATATTCAAGATAGCATCCTCGTATCGTTCACGGATAAAAAAGAGGCCCATTGATTGGCCGTCGACGGGATTAAATCATAATTATTTTCGTAATAATAAATACCATAAAATGTTTCTACATGGTGTTCCAAAAGTATCTTGTCATCCTTGCTTAAGGAAATCACTTATTTAGATAGAAACTCTCATTCTTATATACAGTTAATATCGTGACAATTTCAAAGGAAATCCAAAAATTTATTAATGATTGGAAATTAGGAATTATAAAAATCGGAAAACTCATGAAAATTCCATAATATTTTGAGAAAGACCGAACATTTTGTTAAAATTGGCATAACGGAACCTAATCGAAATTCTGATCTCCTTGCGAATTTGAAATAGGTTTATTTTCTCAGAACTTTTTAATAATTAATAATATTACAATAGAATTCTGATGAAAAAGTAATCGATGTATTAATCAGTTGCTATAATAATGATGATGACCAATGTTAGGGCATCCGGTATATGCTAAGAATCAAATCAAAAGATATATAAGTTTGTGCTGTTTTTTGTTTCGTTATCTAATTCAATATAAATTATTTAAAATAATGCTTCTTTTTTTTTATTATCGAAGTATCGAGTCGAGAACCATTTATTAAGAAATAATTTCTGAAGATGATATTTACTCTTTAAGAAAACCAGATATGAGACAAACTAATAAAATGAACCTCCCGCCACTACGCCATATATCTAAATATATATATCAGTTTATGGCCTCTTATTTGATGGAAGAATTTTCTTAATAAATTCTTTATCGGTCTCAGCCCCCCATAATTACTTACTTCTTATTTTATATTACGGAATATTAATAAATAACATTTTTATTATAGTTTTATTTATTATTTAATTAAACGTCGATCTTCTTTATTTGATTATCTAATTTAATTAATTTCCATCGCTTACAAATTTTTAAACATAAAAATATCTAGCAGGACAAGGTCAACATTATGAATGCGAATTGCGAATATTTAGCATTAAAATAAATATTCGATAATCAGGCTGTAGATTGATGGTTTGTTTTTTTTTTTAGCAGTTAAATTTTATGTAGACTAATTAGTGTATTAATGTAGCCTTAACTAAGTTTTGTTTTTATAAAATTTATAATTTTCCTGATATTATTATTAAAAATAAGGACGATACATCATCACATTTACTGATATGAATTTAAAATAAATCGTTCAAACCATATAATTAACAACGTTAAATTTTTAATTCCATCAAATCAACGAGGCTGATTTAGATAAAAACAGGTCCAATTTGCGATTTATTTTGATAATTCATTTTGTTCATGGTCATTAAAATTGACGAGAACTAAATTTAAGTTCAGAAAAAAAGAGATATCCGAACCAAATTGCAAATTTTTACCAAATTTATAGACTTATGTACTCGAAAGGTGTTGTAATAAAAACATTTTTATTAATTTCTTTATTAAACACTATAGTTAATTGGTAAATATTATCAATTATAATAACATATAATAATTGATTAAATTGTAAATATAAATAAATTCTTGATAATGACATACTTAATTAATTTAAAAAATTGCATTTAAATAAAAATCTCGTTTTAATCATTGTTGACCATACATTCTTATTATTTCAATTAGCATTAAAAAATAGGGAAAAAAAATAATTTCAAATTATAAAGTAAAATTAATAAATGAAATTAAAATAACTATCATGATGGCGTAAAAAGAGAATGTGTCATTGATAATAATAATTATTTGTTTTTCCCAATTAACGATTCACTTTTTGATCTGTTGAATTTTATTTGAGATAATTTTCTATTGAATCACACACACACTTGGCCGCTTTAGTGGTCGATATCAATGGGGAGATTATACCGATCATTACGGACACGGAACAACATCTTAGAATGAATGTTGTCATCATATTTGATGGGAACAATAGACATATACAAGGAAAAAATTAATAAAATTAATGACGTAAAGTTGGATTACAATTATTTCATTCAAAATCATATAAAACTATTCTTACAACAGATTAAATTAATAAAAAAAATATCAGAATATTTTGATTTTTTTTTTATGAAAAGGATGATTCATATTTTCAGAATTTATATAAGTAGTTGGATGGGATATTTTTATATTATTTTTTTTTTTTTGTTTAGTTAATTATTTGGCATTATACGAATTTTATTTCGGATATTTAACCAGTTTCCTATTGTTCAGGAGTTTTATATCGTAAACCATAATTAATAAATTTTTTCTTGGTTCAATTTCAAGAATTTAAACTTACTTCAATACAGCCAGCGCAAATTTACTGTGATGATATATTAATTAACAAAACATATTGTTGTTTATGTAAAAACTGGAATATTTAAAATATTGTGCAGAAATACGAGTATAAGATTAAAGGTTGAAATTGTTACCTTACCTAATACCTAAATTATTGGATTTATTCTAGATGAAGTTATCTTGTAGAATTAGCTATAGATATTAAAGTAATGTAAAATGTAATTCGAATATCTCTAAAACAAAATCATATTTTTATTCTTTTACTTTGAAATTTATTTGAATTCAAATTATATAAATTTATCTTCAACATATTTCCTGAAATTTCGCTATAGAGAATTTAGGAAAGGCCCTCCAAAATTATAGTAATATTATTTTTATTAACGGACCTTTAATACGGTCCACATTGCGAATATCCTTGTCCTTACAGTCATCTTACAGTCGGATTAGTCTCTATGTCCCATGAACAGTCGATATCTCCTAAATTTGAAGACAATAATAGGGAAGATGTCTGAAGATGTACCGCATGTAATGGCTGAAATTAACCCTTTGAAGTTACGGGTGGAATGTTAATATACTAGAAATCGAAAGGATTGAAAAAAATATTTTTTTTTTATCAATAAAATCGATTTTCTAAACAAATTGAAAAATTTGGAATAATAAGGAATTTTTTAAACAAATAAATTGCCTGACAGTTCCAAAAAAATCTGACCAAATCTGTTATCTAACCAATTCTCTTAGGAATTCTTAGGAAAATTTCGAACAAAAATCGATTGATTTTTTCATTTTTTCAAAGTTGATTTTTTCATGAATTGTATGATGCCCATTTTTGTTCTTGTTAGTTTATATCGGCCCCCCTAAAATCAAGGAAGTAATTTAAAAGAAATAGTTTGTTATACAGTCTCTTCACTGTACCCTTAGGTTTATTTCTGCATATTCATATTTTCCCTTTCCCTGAAATAATTTCCCGGAAATATAAATTTTCCACGATATTGTCAGAGAAATTCTATAAAATTTGATATTTTTTCCTCTAATGAAATCCCGAACCGGTTGATTTTTTCAAAAAGTTTTTTTAATAAAATCTTCGTTACTTAGAAATGATTTTCCATCATTTAATTAACAAAATGTTGAAAAAAATTTCTTCTTATAAATTAGTAAGAAAATTTCAAACCAAAATCGATCGATTTGATTTAATATCTTACAAGCCGATTTTTAACGGCATTCTAAATATATAAGATGGGAAGGGATACCCTGACTTTAAGCTATTGATAGATCACCCAAATCATTTCCTATTCGAATTAATATCAAAATTTCCAAATTTAATATTTTCCGGATAATTACAACCATACAACCGGCATAACATCGACTATATAGATTTCTGCAGATATTTCTGACAAATTAGCGATTTGATGTTCATTGGACATTCTATAGTCATCACTATCTATCAACTTAAGTTAGATTCCTTAAATCTAACTTCATTTGCTAAAGCTATGTCATTTGGAACCGTTTTAATTAAAATCATGGCTTCGTTCTTTTGGCCAAAATAAAATAAATGCCAATATGGTTGATTTTTTTGTAAAAGTTTATTAATAAAATCTCTCCGTTAATTGCTTAAACCTCTTCATTGGCGTGATGGGTAGTAGAGTCGCTTTTGAAGAGGGAGGTTGCAGGTTCGAAGCCAGGTGTCGAGTATCTATAATTACTTGCTTAGGAATGATTTGTCATCATTGGATTAAAAAAAAATGTTGGACAAATCTTTTTTCCGTTTTTGAAAAAAAAATTTAAAAAGTCAATTTTGAATGGATTTGAATTTAAATATTTACATGGAGATAGATTACCCCTAGTTACCGCCTATTTGAATCATAATCGAAATTTTCAAATTTTACATTTTCCGGAAAATTATAACCATTTTCCAGAAAAGTAGACATTTTTCAATCGAATGTGTATTTCGAGCGTCCGAAAATCAGTGGATGATTTTTTAAAAAATATTGTTCTTCGGTTAAATTTTCTCTAATCATATTTTCCGGTTCTTTAAGAACATTTCCCGGAAATTTAATATTTCCAAAAGAGCGTCAAAAAAATTCTTTTTTGGCGGAATTAAAATATATTTCAAAACGGATGATTTTTTCAAAAAATTTCTTAATACTTCGCTTAGAAATGATTTCCCTTGACTTGATTGACTAGAAATATTTGAAAAAAAAAATTTCCTACAAATGTGACCAAAAATAGTAATTTTATTGTAATTTTTCTTAAAGGGTTTTTAACCTACTTGTGAGGGGACTCCTCGCAGTAAAAGTATTGATTATTGACCCTGGTTATCCCCTATTTGAATACTGTTTAAAATTTCCAAATTTATTGGGAAATTACAACCGTTTCCAGAAAAGTGACTGTTGTTGTTTCTTAGCGTACGTAGCGTAGCGTAGGAAATAGAATAAAATAGAATAGAAATCTAGGGGTTGTTTTTTTTTTTATTGTTTTTGGGTACTGGTGATTGAGCTACCTGTGATTTTAAATTTATAAATTTGTTTATCAGATGCACAAAAGCTACTTTCTGGAAGTGATTCGCGTGTATGCCTTACATGTTATAGAAGATAAATTGTTTGTGGGTTAAGTGTTTCACATATATCCAAGCAAGTAATTATTGTGAGTCGTATGTGAAGTATATCTGCCTTCAGTGGATTCATAAAGTTCACAAGTAGCAAAAGCGTTTTAAATACATTTTGAAATTATTCTAATTATTCTAAAATAAATAATAAAATATAATAGTCTGCCTTCGAAATAGAAATAAAAAAATATGTTTTTCCCCATTATATTAAACGATCACAAATAATAACGGAACAGCACTAAATGAGGTAGCGGTAACAGAGGTATGCTACTCGCTCGCTCCTATTCACTCTTGCAACTTTTTTTTTGTTGGTGAATTCCCCCCGCCTTGAATTTGCAAAATTAAATATAATACTAATTTGTTGTTTTATGATACGTCGCGGGCCCCCATACTCGCCGGGCCCTAGGAAGCTGCTTAGTCTGCCTAGGCCAATGTTCGGCTCTGACGCCAGATAGTAACCGTTGAACTTGAAAATTGGTCAGACGCTGGAAAATCATGAATAAGGGTTCGAGAGTAAAAGAGGTTATATTATTAAAATGTGAAGCTTAAGTTAGGAAATAGTGGATGATTAAAAAAAACTGAATAAATTGATGAGTGAAAGGGGATCGAATGGGATTTAGATGTTTGAAAACGGGCGAAACAAATGAATTTTGGGATCGAAGGAACAACATATAAAAATCGGGTTACAATTATCACTATTGGGAGCATCACGGAAAATAATCCACCATTTTTCCGACAATGGGCTTAGCGTAATTTTGCCGTACAATTAAAGTTAATATTTTTAAAAATAAAAGGCAAAAAATATAATTTAAAAAATAAATTATTTTATTAAAATTATTTGACAGAATTTAAATGGGCGATTTTTTTTTATTATATTTGTCGCTACAAATCTAAAGAGCTTTTGAAGAGATGTTTTCTTAAATTTACCCGGCTTTTGTATATTACACGTTTTATTCAATAAAATAATTTTTTTTTAATATAATAACACAAATTTCCGAATCTTTGATATACCAACATAATTTTATTTAAAAAAAAAATCAATAATAACGAGGAATTAATGTTAAATATTTTGTAGTTTTATAAAAATTTCTTTGATATTTATATATAATATTAGGTATAAATATAGGATTTGACGTCATCTTAGAATATTATTTACCAGTTCCAGTTGTAAAAATTCTCGTAGTATAAATCATTGAAAATAATCATTGGGTATTTTGCCAGAGATGAATTCGGACAAAAAAAAAAATTGTTATATTCAGAAGGGACAAAAAAAATATTGCGAAGAATCATCTTTAAGGAATGCCATGCCTCCGATCCAAAGAAAAATTTATTTACAATTTAATAAAATGTAAAAAAAATCGATACACAAAAGCTCGTTACTATATAGAATTTAAATTCTAATAATAGGTTAATTGAAATGATTAGAGATCAGTGGTAGTCAACGAAATGGAAGATAATCTAACTGATTTAAGGTATAATACAAATTCTTAAAATGGAAATTTTAACGATTTTCTAAAAAATTCGAATTTTGATATTCAATCAAATCTAAGCCACTGGATCTAATAAAGATTCCTCTTATTTTTTTTATTCGTGAATTTAAAACGTAATTTGTTGCTTCAATAATCATAGGTCAAATTCGTTCAATTTTTTAATATTCATTATTGTTCGTTATTTTTTTCCATGGGTTGGTATTTGGTATTATAACGATAAACCCCAAAATATCGACAAAAATTCAATTCTCTTAATAGAATAATCATGATTTTAATGTGTTAATAATTATTTCATGAATCATTCTAATTACAATAAGTACACCTTTTTTTGCTGTTCGTACGTTTTTTTTTTTTATAAATACAACATTCAACCTAAAGCCTAGACATTTTAAAATAAAGCAACCGGTGGGGATATGGGAACAAAATGTTATTTTAATGAAGAAAGGTCAGACAAGGATGTTGCTTTATACCCATCAACACTCATCTTCAATGAGATTATTTATTATTCCTGTTAATTTATTGGTCATTGAGGATTATTTACAAATCAGATTTGGTGCTTCGTTTTTTTTCCTCTTTTTTGTGGTTGCCAATTGGTATTAATTTGAACTATTAGTCATTTCAAACCAAGGTACAGTTTATTTAAAATAATTAATTGTTTGTAAACATATAAATAAATAATAGGGATATCCCTTTTAAAATCTTCCTACTTATATATGTACTTCCCATTAAAGAAATTTCAAATTCTTCAAAAACAAGCCTCAATAATCTCCAAAGCTTTTTGAAAGCTTAAAATTAAAATGTCATTTTATAAAATTTGGAATGGAATTTTTATCCGGTTCACTAAATTCGAATGA
>JANTOP010047745.1:0-10008 GCA_027564815.1 Symmerus nobilis | reverse complement strand
TCATTATGCTACACTTTCCCATCACTAACTCAAAATTGGAAAAAACTGACTTAGTGCCTTCTGGAAGTATACCGACGTTATATATGTATATTAATTAATAAGATGCAAAGTAGCGATTATAATTTCGAAATTCGCTAATTATTATTTTTATACTCGAAAATTTTTTTGAATAACATAATTTGTAATTGTTGATTTTTCTGAATTATAATAGTTTCTTAATTATTAGAAAAGGCATCTTAACTATATCTTATAATTCTTCTCACTAGAGTTACCATGATATTTTAAGATATTTCGAACGATTCTAATAAGGCTAGGTACTCAAGCATACCCATTGAAAATTGGAAAATTTTGTTGCGTTGTGTGTGATTGCGAAAATAGTAATTTTAATTATTTTGAATGGCTATGCGCCATCCGTAGAGACAAAATAATAGATTTTATTTGGACTCTACCTCCAGGTATTAATTATTTCATGAATACCTATTTTATTAAGCTATATCAATCTAATATCCAGTCAACTTAGATTGTGCTTACATTCCCTTTAGTAGGTTACTGGATGCATATCTCAAGACTAATGCCTTCATATCATATAGAGAAAGCCTATAAGACTTTGTTAATAGTTAAAAGTTGTGACTGAAGCTTTACTGAACGCTTTAAAATGGCCATTTGGTTTACAAATGAGAAAGGCTTGACAAATTTTGTTACTGACACTTCCAATAATGGAAAGAAGTGATAAATGTCAATAAAACCAAATTTTTCTAGTAGAAATTCACTTCCGTGCTAGATTTCTAACACTGATAATTTTTTGTGAATAATTTATTGCTTTAATAAATTAAGTAAATTCCTCTTAAAGTTTTTATAAAAATATCAGATATTTTGCCACTGCTGATATTTTTAATTCCTGTACTGATTCCAATCAATTAGAAATAATATAGCATTTAATATTTATATAATAGCGTAAACAGCCAGAAAGCTAATAATGCTAGCTCGAAATTGTTTTTGGAAAAGTTTAATATACAATACAGTTTAGTACAATAATAAAAAATTGCCCCAATCCAATTACCATCAATATTACCCACAATTAATTAAAATTATTTAGTAACATTTATTATTCCTGTGAAGACAAAATTATTTTACATTTAAAAAGGTGGCACCGAGCTATTTGATCCAGTGGCGTGCAGTCTAATGCTCAGAAGGCGCAGAGCACACATGAATTATTCACAAAATCATAACGAATTTTAATTGGTGCAAATTCCTAACTTAAATTATTTTATTTAATAACTTCGAACCATTTTACTAATTGTTTATCAACTTTAGGTTAAATTATGAGAGGGAAGGAGAGGAGCTACAGAAAAGGTCTCGAAATCTGACCTAAGGCCCACCTATCTGAGGATTCTTACGATTGGTGAGCCGGGAATATGATAAGATATGTGGTAGTTGAAGTCTTGTTTTCTAAGATCTACAATATACACTCCATCTTCGTGAAGGAATCGTTTTGGATAAGAGTTTAAACTCTTTGCAATATATTTCCATCCTAATAATTTAAAATCAGTGAAATAGAAGATTTTCTGGCAAAGCTTTAAGAAAGTTCCACAAGCTCATCGAAAGCTTTTAATTAAAATATTATTTTAGGCCATATGGAATCTAATTTTCTCCCAATAATTAAATTTAAATGAAATCCGAAATTTTCGTTGAAGAGTTAAAAGCTGGAAGAATATTTTACATTTGAGTTTTAAATTTATTCGTTTTCAAATTTATTTCCTATCCCAATAATTTAACATTTTAAAATTGCTTAAAAAGAGCTTTAACAAACTTCCAAAAGCTTATCAAACGCTTTTAATTAAAATATTATTTTATTCATTATCAAATCTATTTTATCTCCCGATAAATATGTTTAAATGAAATAGGAAACTTTCGATAAAAAGCTCTATGGAAAATGAAATCTCTACAAAAGGTTGATTGAATTGAAGTTAAGTTATCATGAAAGCATTCATTGTCCTTTTTGTCCTTGAAAAATTAATCTATCGGCCTGTAATTTTGCATAAAAATATGTCAATGAGCTTTCGAGATTTTTGAAAAATTTACTTTTTTTTTGGGGTAAATTTGAAATTTTGTAAAAGGACCGATATCTGGATAGAAAATAGATTTTTACACGTAGAAAATTAGGTTCGAAACTTAGAGCAAACTTTTAATAGATTGCAAAAGCTTTCTGCGAAAATTCCATATTTCATTAAAATTTAATGAATCGGATAAAAATTCGATTCCAAATTATATAAAATGGCATTTTAATTTTAATCCTTAGATGAGCTTTCCAGACTTTTGAATATTTTTTTTGGAAAAATTTGAAATCTCGTTAAAGGATCGTTATTACGATAGAAAATAGATTTTAAAATGTAAAAAATATGGTTCTGAAAATAAAGCTTTCTGGGAGCTTTAAAATTTTTTAAGAGCTTTTGTACGAGAAGTTTAGTTGTGGTGTTTTTATATTCTTCCTCAACTAATTTATTAACTTCCTGCATCACTACTTTTCTCTGGACTCGAGGAAAATTATTGAGAAATCCGGATAAAATATCGAGATGTCCGATATTCAGATTATATTTCTCGGTGCAATCGTCTACGAATTTTTGTCAGACAAATTGCAACTAATCCGAAATATTTAATTTTATTATTTTTACCTAATTTTCAAAGCAACTTTGTGGGTTTTTTTTCTGAACGAAAAAAATATCCGGCATGCATTCTAGTAATAGCACTGAGTAACCTTCCCTTGGTCATAAAATTCTGCACACCTTATGGAGATGTTGACTGCACGCCACTGATTTGATCTCATGAATAAAAGTCTCGGTACAGATTTTAATGTTTAACAATTTAATACAAAGTATTTCCAGCTCTAGTGGATGAAGGAAACGACTATCAGCTAAATTTACCTCTAAATTTACAGCTAAATAAACAACTGAACCAATAGAGAACTGAACTGAACCAACGAGCTGAATGCAGAAAATAGATTCAGGGTTGAAATAAAATATGGTGCTCAATACATATTCTAACTTATAAAGGTACTCGAAAATTCATTCAGTAAATTTTATTTCGAATATGTTAGTCGCATCAGTAAATCTCAATATGCGTAGTCTAAACATGAAATACTCGAAGAAACTACAATTGACAAATTGGTTTTACACTAAATGAACTATTATAATTTGTTATTACATATCAATTTCTTCAGCTCATTCATAAAAATTTCAACAAAATTAAAGAAAATAGAGTTTTTAAATAATAAAAAATAAACACTTTCTCGAAATAATTGATGACCCGAAAATATAATTTCTAATGTCATATTATGAACATATATATCAACAAACTAGTTAAAGATATAATAAAAATTATAGCACGGGTCGGGAATACACTTAAACATAAATGTTCGCATATATAGAAGCAATTCCAATATTATTAATATTAAAAATATTCTAATATTTCTTTATTATTGCTAGTTTAAAAAATAAAGGTAATCTAGTCAAATTAATCAATCATCATTGATATAATATTTCTAGAATGTGATTCTTATAAATAGCACCGCGTTTCGTCATCTATCTGACGATGCTCAACGGTACATAAAATTAAACCAAGATAAATTTATAAAAATATTCCCATAATAAATCCTAAATTTGTAGGAAAATTTTTAAAGATATCGAACATTACTGTAACAGTGTACTCGCGTACATACTTGTATAATAAAAATATGATATATTGTTCTTTCTTTAAGCACCATCTCATAAATTAGACCAATGCAGTTGACCTAGCATACGAAGAACTTTATTAAAATTAGTCTTTTTATTGTCCGATTAGGACCAGTAAAACTGGACATATTAAATTTTAAAAAAATAAGTAAATTTCGGTCAACAATAATAATATGCTTTTATAAAAGACAATGCTATTTAATTCGAGAATTATTTTGATCGTTGAATTCGAAGTGATAACTACGCAAGTCTGCCTCTACATAAGTTAAATCTAAATTTAAAAATGTAAAAATGAATAAGTTAAAAATTATTATATCAAATGGTAGTTTATTGATAATGGTAATGTTCTACTTCGATATTATTTTTGGTTTAAATAATTATAGTCATAATGAAGAAATTACAAAATTTAACAGTGGAAGTGCTTATTCAAATAAAAATATATCAAAACGAGATGTTGAGATACATCACGTGTGGCATAAACCAAAAAGAAATTATCACAATTTAATAAAAAAGAGAAAAAGACGGTCGTGTGTTCGTAACAATGTGCGGAAACCAGTGTTTTATCCAAATTATCCAATTTATAAAAAAAAAGATAACGATGCGTTTAATAATTTAATCTATGAACAACCAAATATATTACTGAGCGATATAAAATGGAATAATAACAACAACTTAACATATTATTTACCAGCTCAGCAATATAGTAGTTATCATCAGAAACGAACCAATATTAATCCCCAATATCGAAGACTATTGCAACAGTATGCAAGGAATTATAAAAGTCCTTTTAAGAATGAAAACGGTTGGGCAATGGCTAAATTACCGAATCATTACACTAATCTGCCATTAACCCAACAAGAATTAATGAATTCGAAACACTTCCCGAAATTCGAGCAAGAACTTACAGATGAAACAACAAAACGTCCAAATTACTATACTACCCGGGTACCATGGGTTAGAAATAACGCCTATAAGCCATATCCGATGGCTGAACCAATACCCGGACAAATAATGTATCCACCAAATGTACCTAAATTTAAACCAATACCAATTATACGTAATACTAAAAGTATGAATTCTTATTCAACTAAAATAAATGGTAATCAAAACTTTTCACCACCAAAAATGTTACCTTTCTTCGAGAACGAAGCTATTAGTGAAGTTACTGCAAAACCGTTCACTTTAACAACAGTTAGTCCTTTAAATAATTTTATAAACTCACCACACACTTTTACTAGTACAACTCCACTATCCCATCATAAAAATTATAAGAACAATGATAATTATCCAGTTATGAGAATCTCAACAACTCCCAAATATCCCAATGTTGTGTATGCTGTGCCATACTTAGAACATCAAGTAACATCACAACTATCTGACGTCGAAAATAATCTAATGACTAATGAAAATTATGTCAGCAATCTTGGAAGTAATTTTCCTCAATATTCAGATGGCAGAGCAGCCCAAATAAAACCGGTTCATGAGGATCAATTTGATGATGTGCAACCACCAATGAAACTAAATTACTCCCAATTAATATATCAAAATAACAATAAACAATTTTTAAGCAATCACACTACAGCTACAACTCCTTTCAATGATATTAAAATTAAACGATTCAAGAAACCAATGGGAAATATTCATAGTTTAAAAAACTTAACAGAGCAGAATCAAAATTATAAACGGCCATATAGAAAACAACGTATAAGTAGCACAAGAAAACCATTTACCACAACCCAGAAACCTTATACGACAATATTTGCAAAACATTCTGGATTCATGGATTTCAGTGGAACACAAGAAAATAGTACTGAAACACCTGCAGCTAAGAATATATTTACTTTGAGCGAATTAATTGCTGATACCCATCTCGACGACACATACAAGGAATACAATGAGACAAAAAATAACAATTTAACTAAACTACCTCAACATATCCTTCCATTAGAATCAATAATTTACGGAAAAAATTATCGAAATGAAAATTCCGAAAAACGAGACAGTTCAATGGGTAATCTTGAGCAAAATAGTTCAACGCTATATCCACGTTCTGAACATAAAATAAAGGGTAATGGAACCGATGTACAAAATAGATCTGAAACTATGAACAACAAATCTGAGACTTTTGAAAAAAATGTGGTAGAAACAGTTAATAACACCATACAAGCTAATAGTTGGACCGAATTGAATATTGAAAAGAAAAACATGAATAATGTACGTAGAGTGAGCCAAGTACCTTACGGTTTACCACCTCGATTATCTCTCTCAGAACATTATCGGACGGTTCCAATTAATCTTAATGTTCCATGGGTAGTAGTACCAAAGCAACATACGTAAGTTTCTTATTTTGATTGAGAATTTCTTTCTTAATGAATTTATTTTTTAAGCGATTACAGTTTATCAGAAAGACAGCCGATATCATCTTATAAGCGGACTATTAGCAGCAATTATGCAGATTCGTGGAGAAGAAATACAATTCTAAATGGGATATCAACGAAGCTGATACCTAAAAGAAATTCAGATGCGGTACTTGCGACTGATATATTAGTTGAAGAAAATGGAAATATTTCTTAATTTCTAACTTAATCCCTAATTCTAACCGAACAAATAATCTGTAAATTAATCTAATTTCTTCTGTATGAATTAATGTGTTTCTTCGTAAAGACATGATATAAAAAAAAAATAATTACAGAGATTTACTCTAATTAGATTTATAAAGCTGATGGGTTCTAAAACTTTACAGAACAAGCATTTAGTATATCTTTACCATTAGATTAAATACATAAATGTAAATGATATATCAATTAATAATTCAAAATCAACTCTTTAATAAAATATCGTATAGAACTTTTAAATATTATAGAACGGAAATATTGACGTAGTATTCTAAGATTACTATTTGTCTATCCGGGTTATAAATAAAAAGTGTTAGTAATTCATCTTGGTGGCCTCTTTTATAATAAAACTAATCATATATGTATACTCGTTGACCCAATTATTGATTAAAAAAATGTAATTTAAATCAATATTACGCTTGAAAATTGAAAAAAATATTTGTTTCTTACAACTTTATTAGCTTCTATACAAAACTGTAATTTTAACAATATAATCTTCCCTATCCCAAGCAATACATTAGTGATACATCAGATATTAAACAACAAGATATGCTTGCTTGGCCATCATCCCGGTGGTCTAATAACAAAAAATGGAACAATTCAATTAGCTTTATAATAGAAGAGTTGGCACATAAAAAATCCGTGGATTTTAATGTTAGAATAAGTACTACTTAATATATATTAGTCTTTATGGTATTATTATGTATAAAGAACATGCTCGGTATGTACAAACAACCATGACTTTGCAGTATTGACGTTACAAAAGCAGTGCATGAAGCGTCTTTCTATTAAATCTTAATTTTAAAAAAATTTAATAATTCGGTGGATTTCTGTAACTTAATAGCTACATGACGTTTCAGAAAGATTAACTTGTCAAATACTTGCCTATTCTATATAACTTTGTATCTCTAATAGATAATTCAAGAAGAAGCGTCGATAACCCCTAGTCTTTTAAGAACATTTGTAACAAAAAATCTATTGCCATTCTCCTTGCATACTTTTGTAATATACACACACATCTGGCAATTGAAATGATGTTCATGCAATTTAATATTGTATATTTCAAAGACCTATAGTTATATTACCATATTAAGAAATGATATGATCGAGATATTCGTGAAATAGGTCCTCCAACCATCGAAAATGTACTGGAAAATTGTGTTAAAAGTTTGCCCTACAACTACAACCAAACCAGCCGTTTGAATGAAATTATGTTCGATAACTAATCAGACGGTTCACTATTTTCAATAAAGCAACAAAATTTTAACAATATTGACGGGTGATTAGCAATTTAAAGAAAAAACCAGCCGATGGCCCAGCCTATACTTACAGTGATCAAAGATTTTAGATTGATAATGCTAGATAAATAAACTAGATTTCTTAGTACAACCCTACCCACTCTGATTCCCACTTCTGATTCTTATTTAAAGGTGAGGGTATTATGCACCGAATAAAATCCTGAATAGTGGTGTATGATAGATCGGATCGATGCACCCAACTTTATTATATTTTTCCTACAATTTATTAATAAATAATAACTGGAAAATATTCTTCTATAATTCTATATAATATCTACTCGTATAGCATATATTGATATATAAATATATCAATAGATTCTATGATCTTCAGATTTAAATTGGATTTATTATTCGTTAGATAAAATATTAATTGACCAGATATGTAGACATTTAGGAAACCAGTTATGTTATACGATAATAATTAATAATTTTATAATTCTCAACATCGTGTTCATCTATTTTTTATTTATTGTCGTCTTCTATAATGTATATGTATAATCCGTGGAGAAAATAAGTCAAATAAAAAAACGATTTACTTGATAGGTATATGTACTTTATAAATTATTCCCAAATAATATGCCTACCTATTGACATATAGGTATAGGCCGATTTCAAAGGTATATGTCAAAAAGGGTTGCGTGTTCTGTGGATTAGAATATAAAGCATAATTTTGATAGTAATATAATATCATGTATATAAGGAATAAAACATAAGATGTAACATTTTTATAAGATTAACATACAGATGTAAGTATGGAATAAAAATTTTTAATAATATTCTATATGGTGGGGATAATGGATATAAAACTAATTTACCGGTCAGTACACATTACATAATTTTACAGAATTTTATATAGTTAAGTTCGGCGTGACACACTTCCTGTTTCAAAAATATATACAGACATTCTTCATCGCTAAATTAAACAGATAACCAGCTAAATAAAAAAACCAATCTTTTTGTCTAAAAATAATTGTAATTATTTTTAAAAATACATTAAGTTACTCGCGTATCTAAATAATTATCAAAAATGTTGTTTAAAATAACGGTAAGGAAATTATTTATAAATAATAATTCGGCTAATTATATTTTAAAAATTATACTATGTACAATTATAAAGGAAAGTGAAGATAATTAATTGTTATAAAAGTTACATAATGATTTAATCTGCAATCCATTTTCTATAGTAAACTGAAAGGTACATTCACTATAAAGGATTCAGAAAACTTTGAAATAAAAGTGAAACATATTAATTACACTAACATTATAAATAAATATAAATTAATAGTAATAAATGGAAATTCCTGCGTCTTCAAAAAATATATAGCTCATCTTTTAACACTTACCTACAAATATTATGAAAATATCATGATGAAAATATGACATGGAAATGACATTATTTATCCATACATGCAAATTATGGAACTTTGATATTTTGTGTAATACAAATGTGTAATTTCTCAGTCGAACTGAATAATCGGATTAATTAACTTTCAATTAGTTCTATCCATGTGCGATGGCATATATTTGGTTATACGAAATATAAAATTAGGAATATGTGAAAACCCCAATTGGTCTTTCTAAACAATCTGTATTATTATATTAGAAGATATATTATTAAATATGATTTATTATAGTCTCTATTCACTTGTTTTAACATCGAGATTTTTTAGAGTCGATGAAATTGTACAATAACATCGCACAATCACTACAAAAGGAACTATTCGAACTACGAAAATTGTAAAATTTCATAATGTTATCTCTAAAGGCTACTTAAGAAAGTACTTAATTTTCTGTAAATGTGACAATTTCATGTATATCAAAAACTTCATTGAGAATGGGGAAAAATCATGAAAAAAAATTCGTAAGATTTCCTCGAAATTTGTCCATCGTAATGAATTTTCACGATTTCCTTTCAGTTTACCTAATTTTCGAGTTTTTATGAAATTCTTAAATTCATATTTGCGAATTTTAACACAACTGCCGAATTTTATAAATTTTTACGATTTTCATTAAGTTTCCCCTTTTCAATAAGTTTTACCAGGTAGGTATATTCATAAAGTTCTCCAATTATAATCAAGTTTTACAATTTTAAGAATTTTCGTGTTTTATTGAATATCAGGGTTCCCAGTCAAATTATTCGACGTTGACAAAATTTTTGGGTGTAATAAGGTTTTCCAATTATAGAAATCCAACTCTGAAATCGATAACCACCTTAAAGAGTGACCCCAAAAACGGCCTGTTTTTTCGCCCTCCGAATTGTATCCCAATTGGGTCTAATCATAAGCCTGCATCATAAGTTATTGTTTTGTGAAGGTTTGGAGTTGAGCATATTGTGGGTTCCTGAGATATGGGGGCTAGAAGTTACCA
>JANTOP010047734.1:0-10008 GCA_027564815.1 Symmerus nobilis | reverse complement strand
ATCGATCAAAATGGTACATATTTGGTTTAATAAAGTTCATTTGAAATAAAAAAATGTTTCGTTTGAATTTCGACAAAAAAAGGCTCAATACTTTTTCCCCCACCCAATATATTCAGATCTTACAAGTCGAAATTTATTAATTTTTTATAGTTATGACACATAGTTCCACGCTCGATCCGTGCATCCGTGCATCAGATCAGAGCAGTTCAAGGGTAGTAATCGAGACTGGCAATCAGGTCATAATGCTTTGAGAAATTCATATTCGAGCAAGGAACTTTACGTACCATAAATATAAAAAATGTATAAATTCTGACTAGCATATAGCCTCCTTGTCATACGGAGGTTACACGATCAGTTTGCCATCAGTTTAGTCCATCAATTTGGTTAGGTTGACGTCAGATTAAACGTGTAATGCATATGATGGAGTAATGGACCAGATTAATGGATTTTTAAATATTTTAATAATTTTCATTTGTCTGGTATATACCATTTTTATTGTTATTGTTATTCCATCTATGGTACAAGCAAACAATCGACGACAAAAATCTGAAACCAACCGAAAAGTGAAAAATCTGAAGCCGACCGAGAAGTGAAAAATCTAAATTTAATTTTCAAAAGCAAATTTGTGCAATTTTATTTCCATATTCAAACTTTCACAAATTCCTGAAATAAATTAGTGAAATCTATAAAGAAAGGAATGTGTGTTTCCATTAGTTCTATAATTTGAATAGAATTGAAATTTGTTTTTTTTTTACGTGAAACATGGAAATTTGGAGATGGACTGTTTAAAATGAAAAAAGAGAAGAAATACATATTCCTATGACTGCATTTACACGACCACTTTTTTGAGTGCTGGTGAGTGATGGGGATCGAGAATTATAGACTAGGGACGTTGGAGACAGTGCGGGGTAGGCCGTGAGTGATGATCCGAATTTACCGCGTGTATTTTTGACGTTTCTTATTATAAAAAAAATAATGTGTTTACAAATTTGTATACCAGTTTTTGTTTGATTACAAAATAAGTTAAAAATCACTTATCTAAGAAGATAAAAACAAAAACATAAGTAAATTTATTATTCTTAAAGAAAAATTTAATACTAACAGTTAAATAAAGTGAAAACAGAAATAAGAAATATCACAAATCCCTTTGATGAACCCCTGTCGTGTAAATCGGTGAAAGTTTTTTCGTGAGTTTCCATAGGGTAAATTGACGTGAGTGATGTGAAAAGAGTGGTCGTGTAAATGCAGTCTATATAGTATATAATGCTATTAATATTGCAATACACGATTTTTTTACCATCCATAATTTTTTCAAAACACAACATGTTACTCCGACCGATTTGTAGAGATGGACTGAACTGATTACAAACTGATCGTGTAACCTCCGTCTTAGAGCTACGTCGTATTTATTACCTGCTCCAAAATTATATTTTTCTATTCAGTTTACTGGAAATCTCGACAGAGACATACGCAGTACTTAAAAAAGTTATATCCCAACTTACAAGTTGCGAATTACTACCAATTCTTGACACATAAAAACGTTCAAAATTGAGAACTGATTCGATTTACTAATTACTATATATTAATATTATACTATAAAACCTGAGAAAAGAGAGTACGAAGAGAGAAAAGGAATGGTTGATTTTACGAAAAATCATGTCTTTTTCTCAGTAAAATATCTCAAATTATCATTGAACTATGGTCGATTCCCATATAAATGATATGCAATTTCCCCTTTCCCCTTGCCGCTACTCTATAGTATTAAAAATAATTTGTTGTGTTCTATACTTAGAGAAAGGAATATAACTAGAGATGTTGTATGATAAATTTTCCATCGTGCCGGCTGTGTTGAATTCAGATCATGTAAAAAAAATCCGCCATTTGTAATTTGTTTAAAATACGAATAAAAAAAACGTCTCTTTGCCTCTTGGACGCCCCTTAGAAAAAATCCCATACAAAAAGTAGGCATTTTGGTTTACGCTAAATCACAAAAATTTATCGTATGAACATGTCTACTATATATTTCTTTGTCTATGGTTCTATATATTTTTCTATCATTTGTAGCGGAGAGTTCCCACCTATTCTCACTGCCCAGCTACTGGCAGCCATCAGTTCTGACGTTCGTGACGGTGACAACAGCCGTATGCTTAGCGTAAAAGTGTCATCTCATTAAGCGTTCACTTTTCATAAATCATCGAGTTGTATGCACGTGTTGCTGTAGTCGCACGGTCGTCGAATAGTAAAAAACACGAATAAATCGAGGCCGATCTAATATCGTTCTTCTTTGTTAAGTGAATTTTCAAGTGTTTTTCATCAATATAAAACGATAAATATGAGTGGAATTCTTAGTTTGTTTTTTATTCTTTACGCTTTTGACGAGCATCGAATATTATTGTGAAATGGAAAAAAAATATTTCGCTTCATGTCAGATTAACGTCAGTGCCCACCTACTGACACCCTTGAAATGATATTAAATGGTGGTAGCGATAAATAATTAGCTATAAGAACAGAATGTAGAGGTCGCTAGTTAAGCGGAAGTTGTAAGTGAAACGAGATGCGCGGGAAGGGGGAAACATAATTTGAACCCATTTTTTCACTTATTTTGCTAATAAAATCTCGCAAATAATTTTTTTTTCCAGTTCAGTGTGAACGACTGATAGAATAACTACACATAAAAATTAATAAACTAGTGTTTATGCTTAATTTTTGATTTTCTACAGCGAAGTGTAAATGGGTGCCAGTGCAGGGTCGATTTTTGAGACTTTTGCTAGATCGAGTGCCACAATCGTATTTTTGTTTTGTTTTGTTTATGTTTCAAGCGAAAGTTATGGCCTCAAGACTTTAGCGTGGCAATAAGTTGGCATTCTCCCTTACTTATATCTTTCCCATATAAATTACATGTAATTTTTATTACTCTTACTTTATTGCCTTCCTCTTACTGCTCTCTATTCTCAGGTTAAAACAATGTTCATTAGACTTGATTCTAATGAAAAAACCACTAACAGCATTTTCTTTACTATTCGTTATTTTGTTATTTACAGGGGAAAAATTGCTAAGTCCTGGACGTAGCCAGTTTTTACCTTTATACCAGAGGACGCATCTTTTTCTTAAAATTGTGTAGAATATAATTCATGTTTCAAAATCCGATTATTTGACCGAGTATGTTTATAGATCGTTTCAGATATTACAGATCGTTAACAGATCGTACAGATATTGAGATTTTAATTTGCATGCAATCGTGATTTTGGTCATACCTGAAAATAGAGAGCAGTAACAGGAATTGCAATAAAGTGAAAGCGATAAAAGTTGCATGTAATTTATATGGACCTGTATCCTCCGAAATTACATAAAGTTTATATGGGAATCGACCATAGTTGAATGATAATTTTAAATGTAGTTGAAACGGTGTTAATATGTAACTTAGCCTTTAAGGGCAATAGGCAGTCGTAAAATTTATTATTTTTTTATTTCATTAGGGTCCAGAAAGAATGCGATAAGTCACGTTCTGGGAATTTTATGTCGAATTCGATTGGACTTCACCGGTGCACACCTTTCACTAATGTGTTCAAATTTAGCATTAGATAGGAAGAGATGCACATAGAAAGTGTGCATCAGTGAAGTCCAATCAAATTCGACATTAGTGTAGAGAAAAAGTGTATACTAGCGATGGTAAAACAATCTGACGGATTTGGATTGTTTAAGGGCAATAGGCAGTCGTTAAGTAAATTTTTTTTATTACATTTATTGAGAGTAGGACTCTTCCCGAATATAATGCCGATAGTTCCATGTCGAAATTCCGAAAATTGTTGATTTGGCATAAGAAAATGTTGAGCGCCGCGCGGTTTGATTCTAAAATCTAAATCTAAACTTTGATTTATAACAAAAACATTAAACTTGTTTTTCGCGAAATTTTCTTTCTTTCTTCATTTTGCCCTGATAACTCGTGAACGGAGGTTCGGATCAACTTGAGAAAATTAGAGAATATGTCAAATATGTGTCATTTGGGACGGAACCTCCAAAAAGATTCGTATAAATTCGCGTTTGGTCATGAAAAATGCAGAAGTTGCGAGTTTTTATGTTTTTTCTACAAACTTCAATTTCTCGCGAAATAATCGTAGTTTTTTAGCCACCATTCTCATGATTTTAAAAAAAAATTAATTTTTTTAGGTTCCCTCCCAAATGACACATAATCAGGGCAAAATGAAGAAGATAAAAATTTCGAGAAAAACGCGTTTAATGTTTTTGTTATAAATCAAAGATATATGAATAATGTGTATAATCGAACCGTGCGGCGCTTCACCTTTTCTGCTGCCAAATCAACAATTTTCGGAATTTCGACATCGGACTATCGCCATTATATTCGGGGAAGAGACCTACTCTCGAAAAATGCAATAAAAAAAATTTACTTAACGACTGCCTATTGCCCCTAAACAATCCAAATCCGTCAGATTGTTTTACCATCGCTAGTCTACAAATTTTTTCTACACTAATGTCGAATTCGATTGGACTTCACTGATGCACACTTTCTATTTGCATCTCTTTCATCTAATGCTAAATTTGAACACATTAGTAAAAGTTGTGCTCCGGTGAAGTCCAATCGAATTGGACATAAAATTCCCAGAACGTGACTTATCGCATTCTTTCTGGACCCTGCTTTATGTCAAAAAGTAGTGTAATTTTTTCCAATATTTAAATTTCTTGGTTTCAAAATTAAGAAATCTGTGATTGATAATTTAACGAATAGCAGGATTTTTTCATTTCAATATAGGATATACGACTATTTAGCGATTGTTAAACTCTCCTATCACAAGCAACAATTTTTGGGATCAACTGTAGACAGTCGTGTGAAACAAGAACTGTTCCCCTAAAAATTTTTTGTCTGGATCGAATTTTAAACAAAAATTTTAAAATACGAATTGTTCTCTGTACTCCGTCAAACGTTCCCGAATAAAAATAAATTGACGAAAACCGTCTTGGAACCGTATTAACAAATTTAGCCTTGAAACTGCATATACGAAGGATATCGATGTTTGATCTTTTAACCAAAAAAAAAAACAGCCAAGGTGGGGGGATATATGTCGAACACGTTTACAAACTCAATGCCGTGAATTTGTAAAATTATAATTCCATCTAAACGTGTCGGTGGCGAATTTTGTTTTCTACGTTATTAAACTTTATAGCGACCCATAAAATGTGATTCTAAAATTGCATTCGGCACAGCGAACTTTCAGTTCTTTCAAACGACGGACATACTACTGTGAGCTGATGACGAACCAGGATCCGCCATATTGTCCGATTGCACACACTACATTAGAAATTATTCTATACCACATTTAATTCCAAACGAACCGAACTTAATGCACTTTAATCGCACACAACACACTTTTTTTTTAAATTAAAAAAGCAATGAAATAATAAAAACTAATAAATTATTGATTTAAATTGTATTACCTTGCTTCAGATGGGTATGACATGTTTGCGGGAAGTAGCAAATCAGAATAAAAGAAAGAAGTAGAGTTACCAGATGCAAAATTTACCCCCGGGGCCAGTGGGTTCGTTTACAGATTTAATTATATGAAAATCATTCGAACGGTGCGATTATTACTATAATTTTTCGACATATAATTAAGGATCGGTTCCACTTTCTAAATTAAACATTAAAACTGCAGATGAATTTTTATTTTATTGTGGATATGGGAAAGAGAATTAACATATTTATTTTGTTTGTGGTTGTGATCACTGCTGTCGGATCCCAGCTGTGCATATTATTGATTATTTACTTTGTTTCACAAACAAAAATATCATTAATAAATTGAAATTAATTTGACTGTGTACCAATGATAAATATTTTTTCCCAAATTCATTACGAGAGAAAACAAAAATGAGGAGATACAGTTGATGTAATTGTTGATATTTCATTTTTTTTTCGTACAAAAATAGATTTCCCAACATACGGAGGATGAGAAAACTTGTATATCAATATATCTCCCATACAATTGTCAGAAATTAAGCAGAATCCAAATCCGGAATTATATCGACATGGTTGGGAAAATTTGACATTTCAATGGGAAAATTTTACTAATGCAATTTCAAAATGTTCATGTACGTACAGCTCTCCACTTTGGGGAAAACACAAAACTGCGTGTAAAATTCATATGCTGCAAGTTTCATATAGAACTTTATTGGGGGGTTAGATTCCAAAGGTTTTCTTTACATTTTCGTCTACATCTCTTTGACGCTACGGGTTCTATATATTTTATTCCCACCATCAACAAGTAAATTTTACATAACATATGAAACGCGATATTTCTTCAATTGCTTCTGCCTTTCTACATATATAGGCTGGGATAAATTGACGAGCGAGAGAAGCAAAATGACCCGACCAGGTATCGGTAGTTTTTATATGGTGCCTGCTAATTTTAAATATTTGGTATTATTATGTAAAATTTTTAATTTAAAAATATAATTACACAAGTTTACAAATTTTAATTATTTTTTTGTCCTTTAAGGGAGGTGTCGGTATAATTGGTCGGAAATTACATAAACTTTGAAAATTTATTTTGAGCATCTGTTGTGACTTAGAGGTCTGGTTTGTACTATAAAATATTTTTTGCACTTTAATCTATTTCTTTTTTCCCTAACAAAATGGCGTCCAAAATGGCAGCTTCAAATTCAATCCTTTTTCAAAACCTGACGTTATTTTTTTAACGTTGGTCCTCTGCACAAAATCTTTAATATTGAAAATTTTATCATGTCATAGGTTTATCCCATGGAGAAAATTGTTTACTTTACTGGGACAAAGAAAGAAGTAAATTGGTTGAATGGTTCAGAAGCTAGACTCATCCCAGATTTTAAAAATCTTGTTTCAAATAAAACGCGTTTAAAGTTCGATTGTTTGATTCAAAATAAAAAAATTTTTGTTGGATAATTATTTCAAGGGTGTATTCTAGACCCTTTGGGGATGCCAGAAATGCAAAAAAAATCAATTTTTTCATCGAAAAGGTGTAACTTGCTCTCAAAATCTGTGTAGTGGCGTAAATAATTTGTGGATCGAAAAACTCTTTCACCCACGTAGTACTAGATACTTATAGCCTTCGTATAATGTAAAAAAAGCGAATTGTATTTTTTTGTACTCAGTTACAATAACACATTTTATTTTCACCTACATCCAACATTTTATAAGAAAGCATTCATCAATTTCAATGCTTTAAAGTTTTCGGTTAAATGAGTTTTTGATATAAAAAGTCTAAAATTTCGTGGAAATTAATTCCTGACCCTTTTTGTATCGTTTGTGGTGAAATTGTTATATCTAAGAAAGGATATCCCATAACGGAATCGCTTAAAAAAGCTTACTTGAGTTATTTTCAATTTTCGGTTACTCAACAAGATAAAAAGTGGGTTCCTCATGTGTTCTGTGAAAGTTGTAGAAAATATTGAGCTGTGAGAACAGTCTAAACTCAGTCTACTTTAGTAAGTAGAAGTATTTGGTGTCCCAATGATATGGAGGGAACCATCAAAATTTCAAAGTCATCATGTTACTTAGAGCTTTGTTTCAATAAAAAGCACACAAATTAAATTTTATATCCTGATGTTCCTTCGGTTACCAAACCCATAAATCATTCAGACTAGCTGCCGATTCCAACGCATTCTGGCCTTCCAATAAGCATTTTATAACAAACTCAGATATACAACAGTTTCGAAGTCAAAGTTCAGACGAATTTCTTGTTACTCAGAAAGAACCACATATTGCTCACATATTACAAATATGAGATATCTTACAATTTTATGATTTTGAGATTTTCTTTGAATTAGGTTCATATTTTTTTCCATTTCACAATAATGCTCCATGCTCGTCGAAACCATGAAGAATAAAGAACAAACTAAGATTCCACTCATATTATGCCTTTACACTTGAAAATTTACTTAACAAAGATGAACCATATTAGAATCGACTTTTTCGTATTTTTTACTTTTCGACGACCGTGCCTAGAGCAACACGTGCATACAACTCGATGATTTATGAAAAGTGAACGCTTAATGAGACGAAACGTTGACACTATGCACATTGCCGCTGTCATCGCCACGAATGTCAGGACTGATGGGTGCCAGTAGCTGGGCAGTGGCAGTAGGTAGGCACTCTCCCTTACATCAATAAAAGCTTAATTCAATAACGGAAATTTGTAATATATGAATGTTAAATATATTTATATGTAATATTAGGGACTTGAATAAGCTCTCGCTGATTCCCTAAAGATGGCGGTATTTCAACCTTTTGCGTAGGGCAATAGTACAGCCAACTTCATCGTAAAGATTCACCATCATTAGGCTCGAAAAGACAGTATATTATATCATTCCGCCGAAGTCTGAACAACATATTTAGTAAATAAGTTAAATAACCTCAATAAAGTAAATAGACATACGTTCTGATCAAAATTGACCCGGACTGTATCATTTAAACGAACCGCAGTTGACATATAGCTAAAATATTTTTCCTGAAGGTTGGTAGGACTGTTATAGACTTGATCGTTCATTTTTAGCGCGAGTGTCACGTATTTTCATTGCTATTGCTTTGTAAACAAGTTGATCTCGAGTCTGTTGCTTTTATGCGTATTTTATAATAATAAATATTTAAAACAATGAAGCAAAGAGAGTGTTTGAAATTGTGTTTTACCAACGGAATTTCTTGTCTTCAAAATTATGCCCAAAACAAGAATTACTGAATTGTCTTCAAAAAGAGCATCGCAAAACAAAACTATCACTGAGGAGATGCTCTCCATGGCCATATCAGCATATTCGCCAGATATAGCCCCGTGCCTATTTCCCAAACTCAAATGGAAGCTCCATTGAAAACATTTTGAGACTATTGAAGTCATAAAAGAGAATTCGCAGAGGGTGCCGAAGGTCTTTCCGAAATCGGCCTACCAAAAATATTTTCAAAATTGGAACAAACGTTGGCATATGTGTAACATCTTAGATGGTGATTATTTTGAAGTGGATAAAATAAATATTAAAGTATAATTAACCGTTTCTTTTATTTGTAAATTCCGGTACAATTTTTAAGAGAAGGTAAGGATAGTTTCAGCAGAAGATAGATATTCAAAATAAGTGATAATATCTTAAAGTAAATAAACAACTCTAGAACCGTTCCCTGACATGTAATAAAATATTTAATTTGTTGATCTTTCTAAACCATATGGAAATTATATTCCTACTTCCTATATTCCTTATTAAAAGAAAAGAAAATGAGAAATTCATTTTGAATCGATTTTATGGAAATATCTGTGCTAGATCAAAACGAAGAATACACCCAAGTAGCATTAAAAACACCTAAGTAATTAAATTACGAATTTTAGACGAACGTCATCTGAAATACTCCTCTGCAACGAAAAATTGCAGTACTTAATCTGCTATCTATGTAAAAATATTTTTATATGCAATGGTAATTTAGGTACATACTGCTGCCAAGTCTTCGTAACGTAATGAACGTAATGAAAGTGACTTAACCTAACAGACACCGTTTAATTATCTCGACGGTCTTTACATTTTACACCTGCGTTAAATATATGAAAGTGCCTTAACCTATTAGACACCGTTTAAATACTTTAGACGGGCTCTGCAAACATGTGCATTGCTAATTACTGAAGGTGCTAATACGACGTAGTAGTTACAAATTCCGGTTACTTAAGTTAAATACCATAGTTGTTTAACCGCCAGTTTACTGGTTTTCAACGTTAAATTGCTGCTTGGGCAGATATTTTAATAGAGTAATAAATATTTAACTAGAAATCTCCCAATATAGAATTAATTAACCATATGTGAGAATAAATAAAAATCCTTTTAACCTTTTTCAGCTGTATTTCAACATTTAATAAAACCCTTAAGGGGTCAGTTCCCAATCTCGAATACTTTTTTCAAAATTTTTTTTTTCATTGAAGAATTTATTTTATTACTTCCAACTTTTTATACGTGAAAGAAGAGATCTTAAAGTGCTACAGAAAATTCCTTTTT